>JAKSZP010004246.1:0-109804 GCA_022478985.1 Massospora cicadina | reverse complement strand
GATTATCAAACTAGATTTAGTCTTGAATTGAATAGGTTGCAAAAGTGTTTGCAACGAGAAAGAAAAGTCATATTTTGGCCTTCTTTGTATCAATAATACCTGGAGGTACACTCCACTTCACAATATAGATCAAGCATTCTATGGATTGGGCATTGAGATCTGCAAATCATAAGATCTCTGCGTTGTAGAAGAATTCACATACCATAGCTTTCCAAAATCTATCTGCTAATCTGCCGCGCATTCTGTGGATGCCATTATCTTCATAAATCCTACAAATATACTACTAATTCATCATGATCTTCCCATTCTATGTTCACATATGATTTAAATCAGTCTCCTATAATAACAAACAGCCACGAATCTTAGAAGGGTTGTCACCCTCCATGCCTATCCCACCCTTGAGGTTTTCTAAGTAATACTCTCAGTTGCCCCATAACAGTCTTCTGTCTTGATATGGTGGCCTTGAGTATGATATTGGACTGATTTACTTATCATTTAAACATTAGAACGTCCCACCACTAAGTCAATATATCAGCTGAGCCTTTGGCATACTGGGCCATTCTCTGGGCACCAACACAACCATCTTGCATGAACAGTTACCTTCCAATTAACTTGTAACATGACAGCCCAGAGCACATTACAAAACAAAATCAAGAGTATATGTGTATACAGTTGATAGGGATGAAACCATAGATGCCTTTGCCAACAGGTACTATCAAGAAGCTTAAATTCTCATTAAAGCAAGAGCTCTAATTTTAATTCATGAATTGAAATATAATAGGAACTTTTTTTATAGAGAATACCATTGGGCCATAATTTCAATCTTAACCCATTAAATACATCACAATTGGTCAATCTTATTTGAAATTTTGTACCACATTATATATAAAACCAAAGTTGCAAACCTGAAGATAAACATGTGAAATATATGAGAATCTTTACCAATACAAAACATTACCTATTTAGATGTGGAAAAGATGGTCACGCTGAAATGTTCTTCAGAGTGAAAGGATCAAAGGCCAACATAAACACGATTATATCTAATGACAATATGAACCAAATGACTTGATTGGGATGACCTGGATGAATAGACAACGTACAGTCTATTTCCGTCAGTTCTCAAGTTCCAAACAATTAAAAAATAGAACCATGCAAAATTTAGTGCAACTCTATGGATGATGATCCCAAACCCTTTATACCAAGTTTTGAGTACTAGAGGGCATATAATTTTTTTCAAAATAAAAGGTGACTGAGACCAAAATAACTGGATAAGTGACATGTCCCTATATGATGCAACCCCCAAGGCATGAAGATGAATATATGGTGGGACCTTATCAGACCTGACAAAATCAAAAACCATTATCCAAATATTGCCATTAATAAGAAATTTCCTTTACAACTAACCAACTTATGAAATCATTTAGTTTGACAAACAATGACGCTATTTACAAGTGATCAGTATTAAACAAACATATTTTATCTAACTGAGGCAAGCTGACCAGGGGACAGGAATTACTGATATGTGTAAGAATTGGGAAGGGAGGGAAGAAAAGTGATGATTAGAGAGGTTTGAGCACACCAGGGTACACAGATTACCCCTGTTGCCAGCTGGGACCGCTAGGTATGGGGGGATTGGTGTTCTACTCCAAGGGGGTTGCCCCCGCTATGGAGCAGGTGTGAAGGAAGGGGTCCATGTGAAGGAAACAGAGTGGGAACCATGACATTATGAGTCTATGTTGCCTTAGCTTCATATACCCATAGAGCCAGGCTTGGCAATGCTCCAGTAAGTGGACGTGGAACCTATTGACAACCCCATGGATGGTAGGGACCGTGCCCTTGAACGCATCCAAGGCGATAGTGTAGATTGTCCACATTGCAATGGGTATCAATAGGGAGTGCAGGGTAGATGGGATTGGGGATGCAAGTTGAATCGCGAGGAGGCTCTTTGAAATTGAGAAGTCCTGGTCATCTTGGATCATGAGTAGGCGCGCGACTTCCAGCCATATGGCTCTAGATGGGGGGCATATTTCTAAGCGGTGGTGAAGGGAGCCCTCTCCTCCACATACTGCGCAGGTTGCGTGGAGGGAGTTGGTGCATTCCGCCATTGTGTAGGTCCTTCTTATGCAGCGCCAGGCGTTGGCCCTTACCCTCGGCTGGAGGATTGGATGGTGCGTCATCCTCCATATTGCCTTTTGTGTGGCTAGGTCATAGAGGATGTCCAAAGTGTCTAGGTAGTCGATTCTGGCGATGGTTGGGGTCGTAGTAAGTATGTCTTTGTGGGGGTGGTCTTCTGGCTTTTGTAACATGAAGTGGAATCTGGGTCGTCCCCTTCCCTGCACTGTACCAGTGAGTATTAAACAGAACTCATATTGTAGATGTTTTGGATATTCTAGTAGATAGAGTCATGGTTAGAGTCAATCATTTACAGAGAATTTCCGAATAATAATACCTCTACAAAGTTTGTAAATTTATTGAGACTCGCACTAGACCAGAAATTTCTAAGAAATATGGGACTACGGTTTTACAAATCACTAGGTCTAAAGGAGCACTCAGTGCCTTGTCATTATAGTTTAGTTAACTTATTGTTATAGCACCAGCTTTTGTTTATAAAACCAGAATTATGAGATTTAATGTGTAACCGACCTAATGCATTATGATGTTTAGTGTGATTTTATATATAATACTTTAAATACTAAAGAAAACTTTGCCACTGTTTTACAGCCAGAACGGTGATTTTCTCTAAAGCTAGAGACTTCAATTCTTCAGCCTAGTAAATGCTACGCATCATAGGGGAGGATACCCTAGTGGTAGAATAGGGACCTCTACCTTTGCCTTCCCAAGTTCAATTCCGGTGCAGGAACTTTGGGTAGGGGACGACTATGATTGTGTTGGCGTTGCGCACCAATGCCCTGAACTAAGATAGCGAATAGCTAAGGCGGTCCATGGAGTTCCTGGCTTATCATACGCCGCGCATGGAGGTTTTCCAGATTTTATCCTCCTTTCCCATTCATTTGATTTCCCCTTAATTGGTGCAGTATCATCCCCAGGTCAGCCCACCATATATAAAATTCAAATAAATGCAATGCATCATCCCAATTAAGTATTGATTGTCTGGTTTGACGTTCAAAGAATCCGCATGATCAGTTTTAGTGTGTGATGTAATTTCTTTTTAGACACAGAGGCCAATGGTTGTTAATCCTAAAGAGCAATGCATTAGAAACAGGTTTTACCTAGAAAAGTTAAACAATGTATGCCAAATTATATGAATCTTGGAGGAAAGTTAGAACAAACTATATGTGACAACTTGAATAATATAATTTTGTTATAGCAAAATACCTTATTAGTTAATTTTTTGTTAACCAAAACTAAATTTGAATAGAAATAAGCTAGGCGGTTTTATATGCATACTTGATTCAAAAGATGATCTTTCATCCTCCCATGACTTGGTCAATCTAGACGAGGTGAGATTACCTAACACAAGATACAAAGGACTCTTTTCAAAATTATTGATGGAAAATCCCTGCTACTTTTTAAGTATCAAAATAATAGACTAATACAGCCTATGTCAATGAAAACAAAAAATCAAGGAAAAGAATATGAAGATTATAGATGGGCAACTATTATGACTTTATAATATTGGCAAAAAGGTTATACTTTGCTGCTAGATTTTAGTGGTTTACTCAAGAGTAAACCTTTCAAAAAATCATCAATTCTGATAGTTTACTTGATTTGGTAGATTCCTTAATCATTCCCAATTTCTCAGCAATATATTTTATATTTTTTTATAATAAAACCACTTTCATTAGTTCTTCCTAGTACATTACTATTTATGCTTATCTTTAGTTATTTTAAATGACTTAAAACTTAATTATGAGGCCACTTGGGTGCAAAGTGGTCCAGGGCATGAAATCAATTGAAACTTTTAAAACAGTACATCAACACTATTGTATTTTGGTGAAATTGTGGTGTCAATTGTAGTTAGTTACCAATTGATGTAAACATGGATAGCCCAAACAGGGAATACCTAGAGTTATGAGATCTCTGTTAAACATTTGCCCTCCCAGTTACAAAAGAAGAGTGTTTGGGTCAAAATCCTCCAAAAAGGTGAGATGTCAGCCATTTGTAAGTTTGAGATGATGTGATAAATGCTTTGAATTATGATAATGCTGATTTTATACAAAAGAACCTGGCTGATTCTTGGTGGAACCCCATTAATTGAGGTAAGGCCCTTTTGAATCCTGCACGAGCAAAAAACATAAAATCAAGCAGTCAGATTACTTCAACCACACAATGGACTGTGGGGTAACCATCAGATGATACTCCCCCAGCCACAACCAGGTCCTTCCAAGCACCTACGTGGGGACTTTCCCTTTTATAAGCGTGGCAGAGGTCCCCTTAGGTGAAATTATTTTACAAGTGGTGATTGGTTGAAATACATCAAAACATTACCTCATGGGTACATTCTGCCCCAAAACCCCATCCCATCTGTTGTTTCACCAAAAAAGTAACTCAAATTCCCCAATATCTAATAGGATAGTATAAAATATTTCCTAATTCATAATGCATATAAGCTATTCTTAACCAATCCTTGAATTCCCCCTGACCTTTGATGCAGTTTAAATACTGATCAGTCTGATATTGAAAAGGGTTATTTTTCGCTTTTATTTCACTTTTAATAAAATTTATAAAAATTAAACTTTATTAGTGCTTCATATTTAAATTTATTTACAAACTTTTGTGAAAACCAGCAAGCGTAAAGAACCAGCAAGCAAGAATCAGCAGGTTTCCAACAAAACGGTTCTCACTACAGGGGACCCCTGTATAACCAGAATAGTTGCTCTTGAAAAGCAACTAGCAAGCGCTCTATCCTGTCTCAATGAAATTGAGCAGCGCCCATAAAACCACTCCTTACAGCTAAGTATGTTACTGGCGAAGGAGGCATTGCTACTTTTTTGTACGTTTATGAAGCTGCCAGGTATGGAGCAACGGACAAACAAAAGGTTCAACACATTTTTCCTTGTTTGAGTCGCCTAGCGCAAGAGATGATAGTTCCTTATCTGGACCCTTCGCACACTTGGGCAGATGTGAAGGAGGCTCCTTTGGCTGAATTCGGATCAAAGCAGAGTATACAAAGGGAAAAACAGGTTTTTATGAGCCTTAGCATGTATGAGGTAAATCACCCATTGATTTGGTGAACGATTTTACCTCACTGCGCAGTGGTTATTCACCTCTAGCATACTCACCCTTGATGATGCTATTGCCGCCCTGTTAAATGGGTTAGCTTCTCAGCCCTCTCTAGCAAGGCATATCGTCTCAGTGAAACTCTACTTTAAGAACATCCGTGACATCAAAGAGGTTTTTTAGATGTGTCTGAAATTCATGTATGTGCCACAACAAAAGAGGTTGATGGGAAACCTTTGGCTCTAACCATTGAGGAGCTTCCGCCTGTGGAACAGTTGGGAGTGAGCTCACCTGTGCCCATCCTCCCTGCGAAACCTGTTTCAACAGTGCTACTTAAAAAGGATATCAAACCGTCTTATGGATTAGAGACAGTAAGGTAGTAAAAACCATACGCCCGCACAAGCTCACTAAAGCCACAGTGCCTTCCAGGCCAGTTAAGCTGTTAGATAAGCGCCTTAAGGCAATTCAATCCCATGTGGCCGTTTCCCCTACCTCCATCGCAGCTTTGCCCGTTGTTGAGAATACCCCTGGGGAAGAGTCAGAGTAAGGTTGTGATGACATTGGTTACTATATATTGGGGGCTATCGCAGAAGTAAAGGTTCCTGATCATTTGGACGCTGGAGGAGTATATGATTCCATTGTACCTGAGGAAACATACCTTAGCCAAATTCTAGGGTGTCCAAAAGTTATTGACAATGCCAGCGATGGTGACAAATTCTTAGCTGAATTGATTTGACCTCTTCAGCAAGTGCATCCTGTGAGATCCATCTTGGATAAATACCCTGAGACTGCTAAAAAACTGACCTTCACCTTTTGGCTCAAGGAGGTCTTAGCTTCGTCACCTAACTTTGGAGGATAGCTTACTAAGGTTGAAGTAATCATATAAAAGGTCAAAATAATAGCCATTTTTGGACACTGGTTCCCCAGTTAACGTGATCTACACAAAGCTTATTGAGAAGATAAAGCTTGCGCCTGACTTGGAGTACATGCAAGTGTTTAAAGCTGCTGGCCCAAATGATATTTGTGCAATCAGGGCATATTCTTCCCCTCCCATTCAAATTGGGAAGTTTATTATCAGCCCCTGCTGTGGCTTTGGATAAGAACTCATATGATATTCTTATTAGCACTCAGTTTATCATTGAGTATGAGGGAATGATACACATGAAGCAAGGATTCCTCTCATTACTGATCTATGAAGTCCTATTAGTTTTATCCAATAAAGAACCCAGCAAGCATGAATACTCTTTCCTGATTGAATAATCTTTCTCAGCTATGACTTTACCTTATTACACCTCTGGACGCAACACTAAGAAATTGTCTGAGTCAGTGGGTGCAAGGGATGGAATCCTTTTCTATGCTGCAGATGAGGTATTAATTAAGCCTGGTGGACAATGCGTGGTTGACACTAAAATCACGCTCCAAATCCCACACCACTGCTTTTTAAATATTACAAGTCTTAAGGGCGTTAGCCCCTTGGGGCCTAAGACACTGCCTGGGATACTAGACCCGCCTACCAGAGGCCTATTATCCTTCTGCTGGACCACCTCACCAGAAAAAACATGGTCATTTGAAAACATCAGGAGATTGGCAGAGGCTTTCTACTTCCAGTGGATGATATTAATTGTATCCACTCAGTCGGCTCTATGGCAGACTTGGGCTTGCCTATGGATAACCAGGTGTGTACCCTACCCAATGTACATATTTTGGATGAGCTAACCCCAGATGAATTTGAAAAATTTCATACATTATTAATTGAATACAGCGACATATTTCCAAATCAGACAATGACTATGGCCACATGAAAGGCTGGTTTCACTCCATCGATGTGGGTGATGCCCGTCCTATTAGGTCTGGACCTTACCGTAAGTTTAAGGTGGAAGAACAGCAAGTGAGGACAGAGCTCCAGAAGCTGCTAGACGTGGGGTTATTAGTTCCTTCAAAAAGCCCTTGGTCTTCCCCTCTATTGCTTATGTAAAAGAAAAACGGAGGTCATTGGATAGTTATGGACTACCAAAAATTTGAATAGCCTCACAAAAAAGGATAGATATCCTATCACCCACATTGACGATGCCCTGGCCCAACTCTCTGGCTCTAACTTCTTTTTTCGCCATAGACTTGGCTACCGGCTATTGTAAAATGGACCTTCCCCTGAATATCAGAAGAAATGTGCTTTCATTTGTAGTGAAGATCTTTTCCATTAACCTGATTACCTCAAGGGTTGTGTAATGCACCTGAATCTTTCCAGCGTGCAATGGACCACATTTTGCAGGACCTGAAGTTAACTTGTGTCATCATATATCTTGATGATATCACAGTGTTATCAGGAACTTCAACGAACATCTTGATCACCTAAAGGAGGTGTTTCAGAGGTTACGCAAGTCAGATATCAAGTTGAAGCCTTCAAAGTGTATCTTCCAAAGGAAATTGGATTTAGTTAGATATTCCATTTCCTAAGAAGGAATCCAACCAATGCAAGATAAGGTTTAAGTGATTTAAAAAATGCCTCCCCCTAAAAACATACGGTATATTCAGGTCTTCCTAGGGATGATGGGCTATTATCATCAGTTCATCCCCAAGTTTGCCCAGATTAGCGAGCCTCTAATTCGCCTATTGACTAATAATACCCCTTTCTATTGGGGCGCTGAACAGAAGGCTGCTTTTGAGATGTTTAAACAACTTCTACAACAATACCCTATCCTGAGGCACCCCAATTACAATAAACCATTTATCCTGTTTACTGACATTTCAGACTATGCCGGTGGGGCCATCCTACCCCAATTAGATGAAATTAATGTAGATCAATATGTATCCTAATTCAGTAAGATGCTGTCAAAAGTGGAAAGCAACTACAGTGCAACTGAGAAGGAGTTCCTTGCCGTTCTATTAGCTGTAAAGCACTACCGCCCTTTTTTATATGGGACCGCTTTCACTGTGGTTACAGACCACGCTTCCTCAAAATAGTTGCAGAACATGAAGGATCTTACTGGATGGTTATCTTGTTGGGCTCTAAAGCACCAGCATTATGACATGAAGATCGAGTGCCATGCTAAATCCATCACATGAATGCTGATGGGTTGACTCAGCTACCAGTCCTTCACCTGGATAATAGTGAGGCAGAGATGTTACATGCCCTCTTATTGACCCCGATGACTGGGAAGATGAGGATGATTCTGTACAGAAAATGTTAGCCTGGCACTCCTGTAACACCAAAGTTGAGAACAGGAAGTTGTATAATCAGGTGGGGGCAGAATGGATGCCTTACCTGCAGCCCTCAGAACGCATACCTGCTATTCTGGAAGCTTTCTCCACCCTAGGTCATGGATGGGAAAAGAAAATTTATGAGTGGATTAGGGATCAGTACTACTGGGATAGAATGATGGAATCTATTTTTGACATATTGGAAGCTTGTTTTACGTGTAAGAAGCAATCTGGGTTCAATATTAGAAACCAATATCAACCAACTATCCCTCAACATTCGTTCCACACCATCAGTTTGGATGTAGTAGGTCCACTTCCTCAGACTAATAGTGGAAACAAAATCTTAGCCTAGTAGCTATTAATTACTTCACTAAGTGGGTGGAAGCCGTAGCTCTCCTTGCTAAACGGCCAAGGCTACAGCCACGTTTTTACATCAAAACATTTTCACTTGACACGGCTGTCCCCAAGTATTACTCTGCGATAATGGTAAAAACTTCACCTTTATTTAGTTAAAATTCTTGCCACATCCATAATAACCCAAAACTTTTCTCAGCTCCATATAACCCCTCCTCTAATGGGACAGTGGAAAGAGCAAATGGAACCTTGGTTTCCATCTTATGAAAAATGGCCTCCTCTGATCCTCTTCTCTAGGATCATAACCTACACAATGCTCTGTTGGCTTACCAGATTATCTATCATCAGATATTAAAAATGTCTCCATTCCAGGTCTTCTATGAGAGGAAACCTGGAATACCTGCCCTTCTAGTAAAATATGTATTTTTTAGATGTGAGGAGCCCAAGAAAGTTATCTGAAGATTGGCTCTGCATATCATTCAACTCCAATCTGAGGCTATGACTAAATTAGCAAAAACGGTGACTAAAGAAGAACAGGCTGCTAATGAGCTCCAAACTTCCTTGGCCACATTCCAAGTATCTGCCTTGGTATTATACTACCATAACTGCATCACTCCTAGAAGCGGCAAACTTGGATCAATTTGGGAGGGTCCTTTCACCATCACCTACAAGAGAAAAAAAAGTACTCTATAAAGTCCATGTCTACTGGGATTATCATCAATCGCGTACATGGCCACTTCCTAAAAGTTTTATTCTCCCCCTAACATTCTTGAGGGATCAAAGTCAGACATTTTCCCTCCCAGTTGCAAAAGAAGAGTGTTTTGGGTCAAAATTCACTAAAAAGGGGAAATGTCAGCCATTTGCAAGTTTGTGATGATGTGTCAAATGATTTGAATAATGATAATACTAATATCAGCCAAAAGAACCCAGCTGATTCTTGGTGGAACCCCATTAATTGAGGTAAGGCCCTTTTGAATCCTGCACGAGCAAAAAACATAAAATCAAGCAGTCAGATTACTCCAACCACACAATAAACTGTGGGGCAACCATCAGATGATACTCCCCCAGCCACAACCAGGTCCTTCCAAGCACCTACGTGGAGACCACCTCCTTTTATAAGCGTGGCAGAGGTCCCCCAAGATGAAAGTATTTTATCAAGCAGTAATTGGTTGAAATACATCAAAACATTACCACATGGATACATTCTGCCCCAAAACCCCATCCCATCTGTTGTTTCATCAAAAAAGTAACTCAAATTTCCCAAGATCTGATAGGATAGTATACCATAACTCTTAATTCAAAATGCATCTAAGCTATTCTAACCTATCCTTGAATTTCCCCTAACCTTAGATGCAGTTTAAATACTGATCAGTATGATATTGAAAAGTGTTATTTTTCGCTTTTATGGTGCTAATAAAAATTTTTAATAAACCCAAATTTATTAGTGATTCATATTTAAAATTTATTTACAAACTTTTGTGGAAACTATTAGGTGTAAAGCACCAGTGAGCAAGAATCAGCTGGTTTCCAACAATCTCTGCTGATGTCCCAGTTTAGGGGTACGCCAAATATCATATTTATCCATCTTTTTACCCCATTATTGTTATTAGTCTGATGTATGATGAAGCTCTAATTGGCGTTTTTGGAACAACTAAGCGTTGATAAATGCCATTATTGCACCCAAAACCCAACCAATTAGGAATTAAAATTGCCTTTAATTGGGCTTATACTATTGTTATGGAAAAAATAAGAACTTAATTGACTAGGTAATTTTTTTCATATCCATTCCATGACTAGCAGATGTTGGCATGGTATGTATGAACTCGCCTAATAGATAAGTATGCCTAGGAGATTCCCAGGAGTTAAATAATAATGGCACCTGACCAACTAATTGAGTATCATTTGTTGTCCATAATTTGTTATCCATTACCTGTTCTCTCATCACCTATTATTTGGTAATGTGTACGTGCCTATGCTTCCTGAAGAGAAGTACTTAGCTTGGTTGCATTCTGGAGAAGCTGTCCTGATTGTATAATGGGATTATTATTTGTTTACAAAGACAAAAGGTTTTGTATATTATTATAGCCAGTAGACTTATAATGGTGAGCGTACCAGAGTTACTTGGTCTTTTTCAAGGATTACTGGAGTATTTACTTCCTAATTACAAACAGAAATATTTTTATAGGGCGCGTCTATATCCTCAATTTCCCTTGTTAAGTATTTTATCTTGCACCATCAGCTTAAACTTAGTATTTTGGCGCTCACTACAGGGGGCTGAATACACTAAAGGTCAAATGCAGTACATAATTTAAACTTTAACAATTAACCTCAGAATTTTTCTTGAAGTGAATCAATGATGAGATATAAACTTACAATATACTTTATATCAAACACTTTTCACATAATCATTCCAAAAATTGAGAAATGATGAATATAGCTTTTCTTTCTCAAATTGAGAAGAAAATTGTTTTATATGGAACCTTATGCTCAAAACTATTCCAAATAATCTCTCCATTCCACAAAAAATGACTATTATTTAAGTGGAAGTTCAGACAACAGTAATATATAAGCACAATTCAATCTTAAACTGATGACCAGAAGAAACCCCAGACAATGGTGGAAAAATCTAATGAAAACCCCTTACCTAAGCTATGCAATTTTTACTTATATTAGATTTTAAGCACACAAAAATTTATTTTTCCCAATAGTTTTCTCAGTCACTTTATTGAGAGAATAGTTAATGCTTTACTAGCTGCGGAATCATGCCAAAATGAGATAAACCAACTAAATTGGCAAAAGCTGGCAAAAAATGTCTTAAGCCACAATCAGCCAATTTTTGACTTCATTAAAGTTGAAGAGGACTAGAACCAAATGGGTACTCACAACTTTTTGGTAATAATCAGTTATTATTGCAATTTATATATTTTTTTGCTAAAAATGGGGAGTCATTGTTTTACCTGCTCAAGAATGAGGTCCCTTGAATGGAATTGGCCTGCCAGAAGGCATTTGACCATTTTGTTTAGCTTGGTGATTGCTCCATTACTAAGTAACCTAAAATTTAACTGAGAATCTATAGTTTATACAGATTCTTCCTTAACAGCAGTAAGATCAGATTTGTACCAAGTTGGTGAAGATATTGAAGAGCACTCTTTAGGGCTCATTTTTTCCTTTTAAAGGCTTATTGACCTTTGACCAATGAATGGCCTTTTTGGAGGAAGAAAGGCTGGGCTTTTTTGCCAAAAAGGACTTTTGACCTTTTACTGCCAAATGAAATTTATAAGTAGATATATAGAAGCTGTTTCAGTTTTTTGATTTTCTATTTAACCAATCACCCTAACCTAACTAATTCACTTTAATTATATTCTACCTATAAATTTTTAGCTTAAAGTTTTGTAACTAATGCTTGCATGTAAGGATTATTGTTTTCTGGTTATAGATCTTTAAATAGTAATTTCATATTAGCTCTTCCGTTCCTGTTAGAAATTATATATAACTAGTAAATAATCCTAAATTATCAACTGACATAACATTGTCTATCCGCTGAATTGATATGGAAAATTATTATTAAATTTAATGGGACAAAGATAGGTCACTGATAAATGATCTAACCTTCTTAAAATAAGGAAATTCCGCCAGAACCCCATTAATCAGAAAGTTATCAAGGAAGTTAGATAAGCTAATTTAACGAGCTGGATGGGCAGTAAAGTGGTTGTAGGGATGAGTGTAAAAGGCGGATGGTTAATTAAGAAGGTGATTTTCAGATATTAAGCCATAGTGTGACTCTGCGGTGTAACTCATATTTTGTGTAAATCCATGAAGTTAACAGTAGTGTGACTCTGCCATTGAAACAAAGATCAATATTATAGAAGATCTGTGCTTCCATCTCATATTTTATTATATATTTCATTGAGAGATGGCAATTATCATATTGCACTCCCATTTCATCAGTGGAATTTACTCCTTTGCAACCCTTTGCCAGATTGCATTCTATTCGCCAAAAATATGACAGTATTTCTCACTATAAGGGCCTACTGATTCAACCAAGTAAGTATAACCAGCTACCTAACCATGTCAGATCCATCTAGAGCTGACGGTAACCCATCTCAGTTTATTGAGCAGACTTATACGCCAAGACTAAAACTGTCCTGGGCACATTGTACCAAATTAAAAACAAGATAATTAATGAGCATAAGATCCTTGTGGATCAGCTCACAGAAGTATCTGGTCAACTTTGTAACCTTGGCCAGTAGATCAAAATATTAGCTGACCTCCTCAATGACATGGTTGAATGGGTGCATTGTGTTAAGTTTAAATTTTTTTTCCAAGACTTATCACCAAATTTTTCCACGTGGAACCAAAAAATTAAAGGTAGACTTTAATTGAAGGACAGTGTAATTGATCTGATGCAACCTAGTCTACGCATTGACCTAATTAGCAAATTCTTGGATTCTGCCACGAGATTAAAGGTTGAGTTAAATGAAAGGGGTTAACAAAAAATCAGATTATGAAATGTGGCGTCAAAGGCAAAAAATTTAAAGTTCAGTAGCAGAGGCTGATCTGATGGAATGTGAGAACGGTATTTCAAATGCTCCAAAAAACTAAAAAATGATATTGAATCTTCACGGACATTACTTTTGGTCATCATTCAAGAGTTTAGGGTAGGAGAGAAGCTTATTTTAGAGTTTGCAGTTGATATATCAATGGAATGGCAGAATCTAAGAACTTAGCTTTTTCTTAAAAAATTGCTGAATCATTATATTAAACATTTTAGGCATTTGTAACAATTTTAAGATATTTATTTTATTTAAACTCAAACTGAAGTATGAGCTGGAGTAGTAAGCTAAAAAAGTGCTGGCCTCGTTCTTAAAGCTGTCATTGGGCCAAACCATACTGTTGGCATGCAGTGTCGCTAGGACAGTCACTTGAGACTACATCTTGACATCTATACATGGCGCGCATGTTCATGGTTGGGTCTCAGCGACCCAAATTGTAATGTGGTCACTTACATGGCTAGTGCTTTTCAATTTATTTGTGTTGTACTGGTGCAAACCCATGTGTCATATTAGATAAAACTCAAATACTTTCCTTTCAAATCTGTGAGGCCCCCAAGAGGAGTTGGTGGTTCCAGGAGGGGAGGAATATTCCTGACATGTATTTACCGTGGTGATGGTGGGACTTTCTTTGGCTTTATTATTATTCAAGGTGGTTCAGGTATGGAGTGCTGTGGTAACAAAATCAGAGAAAAGCCTTGTAGTACCTAAATCCAACAACGGTTGGGTAGCCATGGCCATAGGGTCTATAAATGATATTCATCAGGTGAATGTGCAGATTTGGTTCCATGTACATCTGTCTCAGGCAACAGAAGGGAGGCCCCTTTCTTGCTCCATATTGCCCAAATCATGTATGCGTTACCCAAAGACTTGTCAGGTTAGGTAACTGAGTTGAATTATGAAAAAAGTCTACCTCCCAAGTTCCATGGTTAAATATGTGAAATAATCAGCTGTGTGTCCTTCCCAAATGAAGCACAGGACGAGAAATGGTCAGCGCTTTTAATGGTCAGACAGGGGCGTAGCACAGTTGAGGAGTATTCACAGATTTTCCAAATGCTAGTGAAGGAGGCCCAGGTTGCAGATTACAATCATCACGAATGCACTTGCAGGGATTATTGGCAGATTTACTGGCAGGATTGGTGACAGTAAAGTTCAAGGTACGTTGGAAGAGGAAAATTACACTGTCCCTGCAGGTTGAAAAACAGCTGCGTTGACACAGAGATGGTTGAGGGTTCCATGTCTTTGGGGAAGGGGCAATCACTAGTGGGTGGCCAGTATGGTCAGAGTGGTTGGCATGCCTCACCTTAGAACTTTTATAATTTACAAGGGGGGTCTGAAAGAGGAATCGGAAGACTTTAGTAGAGCAGCAAGCCAAGGACATGAGGAGGACGTGCCTAAATATACGCCACCTGAAAGTTTGCAATTTAAAATAATCATTCAGGAATAAATCTGCATCTTCTCTTTATCTTTGTTTAATTATCTTATGGAGATATACACAGAGTGAGGAATGGAAGAGGTTATGGCCTGGTGGATACAGGTGAGGAAGGGAATTAAGTTGAGCTCTTATTAGCAAGGAGATTAAAGTTGGAGATTCAGAAGGGTCCAGAGGTCACTTTCACCAATGTGACACGGAAGGCTCCCTCATGGTGAGTAAGTCCCTCAATAGGAATATGTCAGAATCAATTTGGATTCAAGGAAAATTTTGTGCAATAGAGAATCTGGCCCATCCAGTGGTGTTGGTGATGTGGTGGTGCATCGTTTCAGCCCAGATTTGCTTGTCCTTCCATGTGGTTACCTTAAAACTGATAAAGGGGCCCCCAATGAGATGGAGGTTGGTATTTGGGGAATCTATGCCAAAAGAATTAAAAAGCTTATTGAGTGATACAGGCGGAGAAGTTGCCAGAAAAATGTCATGATTTTATAGGAGTATCCTTTCCTATAAGGAATTTTCCTTTTTCCCTACTGGCCCATTTGCATTCTCATTTCATTTTAAGGAGGGGTTGAAACTATGAGAGTGTCCGGTTTACCCACTACCCATTGGCAAAAGCCACTCAGGAGGAGCATTCAGGGGCAATGCTAAGTGGAGGCCAATTTGAGCCATCAAAATCTGCGATCATGTCACTGGTGCTGTTAGTGCCAAAAGCAAATGGGGAATTGTAGCCATGCTGGTCTTCCAGTGGCTAAATGCAGTTACAGAGCTAAATCACTATCCAACGCCCCTTATAGAAGATATCCTTCCAATGGTCATGGGTTGCATGGTTTTCACCACA
Organism: Massospora cicadina; assembly: GCA_022478985.1. Taxonomy (NCBI): domain Eukaryota; kingdom Fungi; phylum Entomophthoromycota; class Entomophthoromycetes; order Entomophthorales; family Entomophthoraceae; genus Massospora; species Massospora cicadina. Next base: position 94,251 of record JAKSZP010004246.1, on the reverse strand, counting down.
CTAGATTTTGTGGAGGTGTTTAACTGGGTCCAATGAGTCTGGACCATCAGAAATATAAGGCGTTTAAATTTTACTTGGGGTTGTTTCAGTCTCACGTAATGCCGTTTAGGCTGTGAAGCAACTTAGTGGTGTTTCACCATATGACTAAACAAGTTTTGGTAGTATGATCGGTCATTGCTGTAGGGCGTCTATGGATGATATGCACATATTTTAAAATTCCCAGGAAGATCATGTGCACAATGTGCAGAAAGTACTGAGGCAATTGCCAAGACTGGCTTGAGGTTATAGCCATCCAAGTGCAAATTTAACTGAAGTTTAGTGACGTTTCTATGGAATTTGGTGTCACAAGATGGACTTGGGATATGCCCCAACAAATTGGAGGGTGTTTGATCATGAAAAGCATTGACTGACTATATGAGGTGAGTTTCTTGTGGATAATGTATTTCCTATGGCAGTTTATGAAAATATATCAAAAATGGCTCTAAATTTACATGTTTAACAAGAGATGTTCTGTTTGTATGAGGGAGAAAGAGGGGCGGGTGTTTATCTTGTTAAAGAAAATTTACTTTCAGTGTACTTTTTGGCTCATCTCAACCCCAGGAAGCTATTTATGGTCAAAACGGACGCCTTAAATTATGATGTAGGGTGGTGCTACTATAAGAGGGGTGGATGAGTTGGAACATCCGAAATGTTATTTTATCCAGAAAATGGTTCTGGCGGAAACCAATTACTTAATGTATGAAAATACTGGTAGTGGTATCAGACTTAATGGAATGGCAACACCACTTATTGTATGCTAAACATCCTTTCGTGCTTTGAATGAATCATAAAACCTTGGAATACTATCAATCGCCTATGAGGATGGAACAGTGATAGGCCCACTGGCACACGGAGCTAGTACAGTATGTTTTAGGTAGAGTATTGGCCAGGATTAACCAACACCTCAATAGATTGGCTAAGGTGGGACGCGGGGTTGGCCTAAAAGAGGGCTGAGTTGGAGGAATTTAACATGGCTACTATGTTCCATCAGACTAATTTGAAATGATTGAATGTGGAGGAAGTGATTTTGTGGAGGAAGTCCTCTGGAAACAAAGAAGGTCTGCATTTAGATGATGGCTATGGGCCGAGTTAATTAGGGGACAACAGGACAACCATCACTGCATGTATGGGAATAATGGAATGTTGTACCATGATTCAAATGTATGGGTCCCAAATCTATAATTGCAGTGGAAGTTGTTGTGGTTTTTTCATAATCACCTATTGGCAGGTCACCCCAAAGTTGAAAAAATGGTGGAGTTGGTGCAGCGGATTTACAACTGGATGGGTATTTGGAAAGAAGTTATATCTATGTGTGGGGATGCTTAGTTTGCACTAGAATGAAACCTTTTTAAAAATCTTTCTGCTGATATGTTAAAATTGCTTCATATTCCAGGTCATCCGTGGGCTTCAGCTAGTTTGATTTTATAATGGGCCTTCTGAGGGTCCAGGAGAAAGACGCAATCATGGTGGTCACTAAACGTTTAAATAGATAAGCTAAAATTTCCCGTGCACAACCAATTTTTCAGTGAAGGATGCAGTCAGAATTTTGTTGATGAGACATTTATTTGGCATGAGCTACCCATAGAGGTTGTTTCAGATTGTGAGCCCTAGTTTGTGTCAAAATTTTGGTAAACACTGCTGGAAAATTAAAAAGGAATTTACATATGTTGATCCTTTGCATATTATCTCAATTTGATGGACAAATGGATAGAGTAATTAAAATACTCAAGCAATATCTCTGTTATAACATTTCCTATAGGCAGGATGATTAGGCTTCATGAGTCCAATTGGATCAGTTCATGTACAATAACACTGCCAATTATTGGTGAGAATGACCCTATTCATTGCCAACCATAGATTGAACCCTCCGTTGGATAAAGGTTCAAGAGGTGGCTTGTGTCATGGGGAAGATGAGATGGCCTGTACTATGGTGGATATCGAGGGATGTTACATGGGAACTTGGAATGAGCTATTTTGCGGAAGAAGCGTCAGGCAGAACGAAAGAGAACTCAAGACCTGAAATCTGGTCCTTGAGTTTAGTTGATTATGGTGGATAAGAACTACGCCATACATGTGAAGAGTTAGAAGCTGGGGCCGAGGTTTTTCGCCCCTATTGAATTATTCACTCTTTCAATAAGGTTGTTTTTAAACTTGAACATTAAAAGTTAAGGTCCATCCAATATCTATTTCTCACAGATACGTCCATTTAAAGGTAAAGGACAAGATCAGCTGGGACCACTGTGCCCTCAGGAGGAAAAAGCCAGAAGTATGAGGTTAATTATATCAGATGTGCGATGGGTCAAAGGGTGACAGAAGTTCTTCTGTGAAATGGAAGGAGTACCTGGTGAAGGAGGCAACTTGGTTTACACAAGAAAAATGCACACAGTGCCCAGAGAAGATCCATGAGTTATGGGTCTCCCAGGGGGGTAATGTAACGGATCTGGCACAGCCTAGTCCACACATCAACTAAATTAGCGAAGTTTCAGATTCTGGTGAGAAATTGAAGGTCAAATTATTGAAAAGAGGCCAACAAAAAAATCAGATTATGAAATGTGGTGTTGAAAGTAAGAAATCCAAAGTTCAGGAGCAGATACTGATCCATTGGAATGTGACATTGATGTTTTAAATGTACTGAATAATGATTAAAGGGGATATTGAGTCTTTGCAGATGTTGATCTAGTCGTCACTCAAGAGTCTAGGGTAAGAAAGAAGCTTATTCAAGGGTTTTCAGTTTATATCAAGGGAAGGGTGGTATCTTAGAATTTACTTTTATTTTCTAAGAATGTGCTAAATTATTCAAATAAACATTGCAGGTTCACTAAAAGTTTTATGATTTTCCTTTTATATATATGCAAACTCAGATCCAGAGTATGAGCTCAATTAATGTTCTAGGCCAAGTGCTGGCCTTTTTCTTAGAACTTTTACGGAGCCAAACCATTCTTCTGGCATGCAGCGTCGCCAGGACAGTCATTTTAGAATATGCCATGGCATCCAGATATGGAGCACGTGTTCAGGCATGGGACTTTTTGGCCCTATCCGTAATGTGGTCACTTACCTGGCTAGTACATCTCTATTTATTTGTGGTTTACTGGCGCGAACCCATGCGTTACATACAGGGGCACTGTAATAGGGGTGAAGCTGAGGAGGTTGCAGTAGAGATCTTTGCCAAACAAACAGGCAGTTGAGTTAATTTACACAGAGTGGAAGCTCCAAGATGATTATGTTTCACCAAAAGGGGTGCATTTCATGCTTTTTGTGTTTGCTGGCTGAAAAAGCCCATACTGAAACCAACCCTGTGGATAAGCTAAGTTCCTTCCTTCCTTCTATGTCCTCCCCTCTCCTTGGCTCAAGCTATGCCAAACTATAAGTGCCTTAGTTCACTCTGAGAGCTCATATCCTTAAATGGAACTAGGATGTTTGCATCAATCAATTGCCCCGTTCAATCAGAATGGAAACATGCATGGGTTCTTCAAGCACTTTAAATTCGCTGTGAAGGGAGCTTCAGACCACCATAAGGCAAAGCTACTGATCTCCAATTTATGTCAAGATCACCGATCAGGTTACTTGCTATTTAAAGGACAGCTCAGTTACCTATCAGGAAGTCAAGCACAAGGTGTTGAGCTTGTTCAGAGGTGTATATAAAATAACTCAGAGGAAGGCTGATTTCCTGATGATGGGGTTCCAGAATTTTGAAAGCCTAATGGAGTTTGCTGATCAATTAATCTTAGAAGCACACATCTTAGTAGAGGCAGGGACGTTTTTTTGAGGCCAATGTTGGGATTGCAATCACTTCAGTGGTGAAACCTCACCATGAGCTTTTCAACGCAACAACCCAAGTTTTGCAAGAGGTTATCCCTTTACATAAATTGTTAACTACCTGTGGTGATTAGCCCCGACGTTAAGCTTACCTAACCCAGAACAGAAGCCATCAATGGCTGCCGCTGGCCCTCCTTCTGCAAGCAGCCCACTACGGTCAACATATAATCCTCATTCCAGACCACGGTTGTCCTATAATCTTCCTCCCCGCCCTCAGCCAACCTATAATTTTTTCCTACCCCTCAGGATGAAATTTTATCAACACTTGGATGTGATGTCTTTGACGTGACATATTACGCTTGTGGCCAACTTGAACATATCGCAGTAAACTTCCCCACTAAGATTCAAGTTCACACTGTAATTTTAAATCAGTTTATCAGAAAAAGATCAAGCATAGTAGAGATGGGACCCTCTACCTCCAGTGTTTTGACTCCATTTGTACTGCCTGCCACCAACGAGATTCTTCTGTTGGACCCTATAACTCCACCAACGTGCTGCTATATCAACAACCCTCCAACGACGTACATGTGCTGACCTGATACAAAGCCAAAGAGGAGATTGTGGAGGAGTTCCACCAGTAGAATCAAAAGCCCTACGCCGGCTAGAAATTGTAATAAGACTCATCAGATGAACCCCAACCCTCCTTGGATATGCTATCACTGAAAGGGGTGACTGTCACCATCACCATAAAAGTAATTATTAAGGAATGTCATAAGCTCAGAGTTGGAATCATGCGTTTCCTTGAGATAAAAGATAATCAGGATATTCACTTATTAAACACTCAAGGCTCTTCCTATTCTAAGTGTATTTATTGTGATTTTTGTGGCAAAAAACAAAATTTGTACAATTATATATACCAGTACACCAGTTAACATAGTATCAACTAAGTTGGTGGCTAATTTACCGTTAAAAATGATGTGGAGCACCAGGTTTTATATGGTACCACTGGGCTGAATGCACTGTTTTGGAAGGGGGTATAGTTCTCTGACTGTTCGGTTTGGGTCAATTGCTGTCTCTGCACTAGTGGTTGTGTTGCCAAACCACAACTATAACATGTTGATAGGAGCATCCTTCATGCGCCGCTTCAGTGTAGTAGTTGATTTGGCTGAGGAGACTTGAGCTTCTGGGACAGCGGATCCTGGTTTGCTTTACATTAAGCGGTGTGCCAAAGGATTCCAGCCACTCTGGTCAAATTAATCTTGCATACCATGTGAGCATAAATTCCGTCCACTTCCGCTGGTTGAAAATTAAAATTAGGGCTCTTTCACCAAATATATGAGTACTGGGGGCTACTTCTCTGATCCGCGGCTGCCTTAACAATATCTTTTGGCCACCAAGTTATTTCGGAAACGGAGCTTGAGATTGATATACTGAAGAGGCTGTATGGGGAGTTCTCTGAACTCTATCAACAATTTCGCCTCTAGCCCCATGTGGACCCAGGCATCATATTACCTGGACATAATGAGATTAAAGTGTTGTTATTGAACTTACTTAAAGGGCCACATATGGTCTGGAGACACCACATTATGGCATATCTGCATTTGAACTTCATCAATGAGGTCCTTTGTTTCCACAAATTTGGGTCTCTGGAAGAGTTTGGTCTTCCCACTGGAACCCCAGCCGGTTTCTTGGTAGTGGTTCCCCAAGAAACTCTAATGGGGTTATTGGAGGAGCAGAAGGTTCAAGAAATGGCACTACTCGCTAAGTAACAGGAGACTTTCGCGTCCATTAACCATGCTTTGGGATGCGTTTATGGCTTCATCCACCAGGTGGACACAGGGAACCACCCTCCTATCTGATCCCGAGCAATCCACTGCATGAGGGCTACGGAGGAGGTAGTTTATGATGAGATAGGGAAGTAGCTGGATCATGGAATGCTGGAGACATCCAAAAGTCCCTGGGATTCCCCTTAGTGATTATTAAAAAGGACAGCATCAGCCATGTAGTAATTGACTACTGAAACTTAACAGTATCACCAAAAAGGACTGTCATCTACTGTCCCTAAATAATAAAATTTTAGAAGTCTTGGGCAGCACTCAATATTTATCAGCAATGTATTTACATCAGGTTACTTCAAAATCTAGTTACCTGAAGCAGATCAAGAATAATGTGTGATAATCACCTCTAAGGGTTATTCCATCTCAATTGCATGATGCTGGGGCTACGTAACGCCCTGGCTAAGTTTCAAAGAGCCATAGACACCATTTTGTGAGACCTTAAGCTATTGTGTGTATTCATTTACCTTGATGACATCAATGTCTTCTCAAAGGCGTTTTTTGGAACATCTGAATAACTTGGAGGAGGTGTTCTGATGATCATCAGTAGCCAACATAAAGACTTATCCCCACAATGCCATTTTTTCAAGGAACAACTAGCATATCTTATGTTCGAGGTAGACGTCAGGGTACTTAGACTGCAACTGGCTAAGGTAGAAGCTATCAGAAGGATGGCCCAACCATTACCAAATGAGATATTAAAGTACTTTTGGGCATGGTTAGTTACTACAGACACTTTACTTCCATTTATAGCTGTATTGGGGCCCCACTCTTTGAAGTTTTGAAGAAGGACGCTACGTTTGCATGGACAGAACAATTTCAGAGTGCCTTTGACACTCTTTACGGTTTTGATTAATGCCCTTTTGTTGCAATATATGACCTTTGAGAAGTAGTTCATTGTTAATAATGATGCTTCCCTCTCTGTAGTAGGAGCGGTATTATCCCAATGATACGAAGGTAGTGTGGAGCACCACATCGCCTATTGTAGCAGAAGTTAAAACTGCCATAAACGGAATTACACTGTGATTTATTTGGAAGTCTTAGCCATGATTTATGCCTATAAATAACTCTAAGCGTACCTCCATGTAGTGGTGCTAAAGTTTGTGACTAACCACACTTCCTTGCATTAGGTACAGAATCTTTGGCAGTGGAGAGAGGGCTCGAACATTAGGCTCTAAAACTTTAAGACTACAATGTTGAAATAATTTACCGCCCTGGTGCGAAGTAACAGAATGCTGACTGTTTATCACTGTTACTGACGATTGCCATAATGGCGGATCTGAGTGATTTGATGCACAAAAAAGATTAACAATGGCAAGTATGGAGATTCGCTACCTCAAGTTATTTAGCCATTAGACGGGACAATGGCTGATATCTACTGTGAAAATGAGGAGCTATACAAGAAGGTTGGTGGTGCTGAATTGAGCTTTGCAAAATCCTCTGTCCAACCAGATGATATCATGAATGCACACAAGGTGATAGGTCATGTAGGGCTGACAAAAAAGTTTAGGGTTCCTGAAAACCGCGTTATTACTTGGATAGCATGCACTTTGACGTTCATAAAACGATTTCCCTTTATCACTAATGTCAAGTATAGAAGCCCTATCACCAGTTGACCTCCTATCTACTAGTGAAACCCCGCTCATGTGGCGCATGGTATACATTGACATCGTGGAGCCCTTACTAATTGGCGTAAATTGCTCCAAGGATATCCTGGTAGCAATAGGTAATTTGACAAAGTGGGTAGAGGCACGAGCAAAAAGAGATTTGGGGCGGTCACCGCTGCCAATATAATGAAGTGCACCATTCAATGGCAAGTTTCCCACAGTTCATACTCACAGATAACGGAACCAACTTCACCTTGCATTTCCTCCCAGAGATGAACGAATTAATGGCCATCTGCGGGGCACTAATGACTTCATACCACCCTGAGTCCAATGGAACTTTTGAGCGGGTTAACGGAACCCTAGTGAATATACTAAAAAAGTAAGCAATAGATAGACTGTCAAATTGGAGCACCCTACTTTCCGCCGCAGTCTTTTTGTATAAATTAGCTATCATTCAGTGACCAGGATAAGTCATTTCCAGCTGCTTTATGGAAGGCACCCAGCCAGGACTGCACTACTCTACTCCTGTATGGTGGATACTAGTGGAATAGATCCACAACACTATTTTGAAACTTTGTCATCCACGCTAATCAAACTTCAGAGTGAAACATACTCAACAAGGCTAGCTAAAAAGATCAAAGATTACAATTCTGATCAACAATGGCATAGAATAATTCCACTGTTTATGATAGGAGAGCATGTCTTTTTTCATAATCAGCACAGATTTGGATGGCGGAATAAGTTGGCTAGCATATGGATTAGTCCCTTTGAGATAAGAAAAGATTGTGTTCAATGCCTATAAGATTAGGAAACTGCAAGTGGTCAGATTATCAACTGAGTGCATGCTAAGTTCCTTCAGTCATATAGCCATTAGAGAAAATGTAAAAGGAAAAAAACAAACAAACAAAAAATATGATAATAACTCTCTCTCTCTGCTCAGCGTAACTTTCTAAGCAAGTTAATTTTAGTAAATTAAAAGCAAACACTTATTGCACACCAAAGTCTTGCTCAAATGTTGTCAGATCCCCCGCTGACTGTCCCAGCGTGGGGCAGCAACGAAACTCCCCCCTTCATTTTCCATCCAACAGGAAAATGCGCTCAGACTGGCTCTCCCAGTCATTCCAAACCCTTGGGATGATTCGTTCCTCCCAAGGATCTCGATGCCCATCTCGCCTGAACCCAAGTGGTGCCCCGCTACCCCCTGGTGCTCCCCCGGAGAAACATGCATTTCAGCCTTAGGGTTGAATATGGGAAATTCTTCCCCTACGATGACCAAGCCATTATCAAAATGGCTCAGGTGGTGATGACACCAGCCTGTTTTATTGACTTCCGCCCCTATAAGGGGTACTTTGATTTTGGCTTCCCCTGTTAAGCTGATGCAGCCACTGCAGCAATGGTGCCATTGATTTTTAACAATATTCCCCTCCCAACAACTTGGACCTGGCTCCCAACAGACACCACCTTGGTGGTTTAGTTCGCTGGTTTGCCCACCCACCTCCCCCCAAAGTGCTCCACCAGGAGCTGATGGAAGGTTTGGCAGCCTACAGCGCCAACCCCATCTTACAATTTGTGGTCCCAAATGAGGCCACACGCCTCGCTGGGTCTCAGGTATATGCCACAATCAGCCCTAAATTTACAAAATTTCTTTAACAATTTCCCCTTATGCCACCATCTCATCTGCCCCCAATCATCCGTTCTGAGCTCGCGTTGAGGGCGGACAGACGATTTGTCCATCCTGTTTTGAGTTAGACCACTTGAAACGCAAATGCTCATACTCAGAAACTTCTGCCAACGCTGAAAGTTTGCCCGACGCCCACCTATCTGCCGCCCACCCCACACCAACTCTGACATGGGGTACAATCCTACCTTCCCCTCCTCCAATGTCTGATGCTGCAGCTGCACCTACAGCCACCAATCAGCATCCACCTTGCCCCAATGCCATAAATAATTCATCTACCAAACATTGGATTGGATCCCAGTTTGATCCCATGCATATGCAAATGAATTGAATAAACCTTAACCGTACGCTGATTCCCCAATTTAATTCAAACAAAAATCATGGGAATTATTGGATGAAATTGACGAATTAGGTAACTGCATTGAAGAACTGACGCTGCAACTTGAGCGGCTCTGTAACGCAGAATGGGATACAAAATTCCCACCTCAGAAATATGTCCCACAACCTGATGCCAAACCGTTCTACAGTGACCACCAGCTTGTAGTAGAAGCAGCCGCCACACCAGATTGCCATCCACTTCACAAAGCTGCCGAAAAATCAGTGGCTGCGCTCGCAGGAGAAATTACACCTCCCATCATCCTCATAAATCTTACTGCACAAAGTAAGATCAACATGAAAACTTTACACAAAAACGTCACTGAAGCCATCCAAAATGTGGTAACAGTAGCACGGAATCCAAAAGCAAAAATAACCTGAACCAACATTTCCACGTTCATTAAATTCCCAGACGCCCACCTCAAAGCTGAAGATGCTTGGGCAAATACATCGTTGGTATAATGATGGCTGGCAACTACTCAGAAGTTCCAGTCATCATGGATATCAAACCCCATGCCGCTGATGCCCCCATACCCTTACTATATGCCTTAACACGCACCCTACTCTGGAATGAGATGGATGCGGCTGAAGATGAGCCCCCCAATCCCCCTCCCCGTCCACCATGGAGGGATAGCAGTATTTGCTGCCCACCTGGTTGAATATTTTGTTAGGTACGATTCAATTGATCCGTCCTTTTTGGGCATTTAATTTGAATCATTCTTTTACTATTATGATTTTTAGTTTTAGTTTGGTAATGTCCATCCCCTGGTCAGCTCACCTTGGTTAAATAAAAAAATTTAATGATAACAGTTAAAACAAATAAATATAATGAATAAGTATTTTAACTTTTTATAGCTAAAACACATTTATAATAGGAGATAGTGCAAATAAAAGAATCTGCCACTCAAGGCTGCATCATGATTAGATTTGACGCCTCTAATTCCTCTGGACGGCCTAGCATCTTAACTGGAAGTATTCACGCTTGTTTCTCCTATGACGCCTCATAGTTGGTTTGACCACACTGAGCCCTTAGGGAATCAGTGGGGATGTGGCTGTGTCACCAGAGGGGATTGGGTCAGTATTAGAATTTTAAATAAGTTGCCAGTTGGAGGGAAATAGGTCTCCATGGAAGAGCCACTAGAGGAGATCAGACTGGGAACCCAGGGTAGGAGTCGTGGAGGAGGTAAAACAACCAGATGATCGAAATGGATATGTCCCTGGGTCATCAGAAGCAAAACCCACAATCACATCTGCTGGTGGTCCCAAGATAGCAGGTAATAGGTGACAAAGAGAGGATATATACAGAGTGGGCATCAAATGAGGAGGTGGGTTCCAGATCAAGGGTTAAAAGATGCTCTGAGCATAGGGAAACCTATGAGAAAGTCATCTAGGCCTGGGATAGGTATGGGGAAAAAAGCAGATGTATAAAAGTCCACTCTATGGGCCCACTCAAGTGCCGCCCAATGGGGTCCCATTACTGAACCCAACTTGCTATGAGGGAAAAGAGGAGCTTATCTTAATGATCGCCAACAATGGAAGATATCAACTTGGGTCTTGGCATCTAGACCCTGAAATGCGGTGAAATTTCTGGGATGCATGTGGTTGAGATGGTTGTTCTGGAAGTTTATTTCCAACAAGTGGAGGTGGGTGGAGCATGGGGAATTTACCTAATCAGATGACCGATTCAATGAATGAAGCATAGCATCTGCCAGGTTGACAAACCCTCTGAATGATGCTCAGCAATCAGGGGTAGCGTCAGACGTGAGAAGCTATATGCCAGTTAACACATTTTCTTAGAAAACGCAGGCCACCTACACCACTCTCCACACCAGTGTAACTGCTCCACAAAATTGCCATAAGGGGTATGCTAAGACGCAGGTAGCTGAGAAACCCCGGAAGGAGCTCCTCCTGAGCTAAGGCAGTCGCTGCATCCACCACACTAGCACATAAAAATCACCACGGATGCTGGCAAACTCAGGCAGTGTAGCTGAGTCAGGGTCAACCACACCTCTTCATGCCATACTCTAAGGAAGAATGCAGTGGGTTGAGTGTGTGATTGCATTTGAGAGGACAAAGGCATCAGAAATGAATTACGACTGAAGACTATGCCAAAGAAGACTTATCATCCAAACAATAGGTTGAATGTCAGAAAATTATATATGACAGGATAATAAGCCTAAATCTTTGACTATAATATCATTGGATATCCACCATAATCTAGATGGGAAGATCATTACTAAATTTAATGCCATTTGAGATGGTTTTTAATAAATGATCCAACCTTGGCGAATATGTAAATTCTGCAGAACCTCTAATAATGAGACAAATATCAAGAATTTAGAAAACTAAGTTAGCTGAGTCAGATGGGCAGTGAAGTGGTCATAGAGATGAGTGTAAAAGGGCGAATGAGGAATTAGGAAGGGGGCTTTCAGATAGTAAGACATAGTGTGACTCTGAAGCATAAATCATTTTTTTAAATTCTTGAATTTAACGGTAGTTTAACTCCACCACAAAATAAAGATTGATATTATAGAAGCTATGTGCTTCCATTTCATAGTTTGTTATATTTCATTGGGGGATGACGTCTTCATATTAATATCCTTCTGCACCAGTGTAAATTCAAACCTGTGCAACCCCCTACCAGATTGCAACTTTAACTGATTTTAATCTGACTGCTCCAATTTACTTTCTTCTTCTAGAAAGTCTTCTTTAAATTCATCTTCCCCAAATATATAATGTTGAACCTTTTCCTGACAAACTAAATTATACAAATATATTGAAATGTGTCATTTTTAGACCACCTTAACCTACTAACCTACCTATCTACCTACCTTATAATAACCTACTTGCCTAGCTAGCTAATCTACCTATATATTTAACTTTCAATTTGTAACAAATACTTGCATGTAAAAATAGCGTTTCTTGAATGTAGTTTCCAATAATTAATTATAACGTTAATTTTCTTAATCCAAAGGATTAGATTTTACTAACCTTTTTCATTAATCTAGATTTTTATTATATATTTAAAATTGACCTTTTTTCTCCAAAGAGACCATTTGAAGAAAAAAAGATTGAGGATGCGTGGCGGCTCCCCTTTTGGGTTGGGCACCACTAGTACTAAAAAAGGAAAGTTGATCCTTTTTGCTGAAAATCTCATTAAGCAATAGAAAGTCAATAATCCTTTTTGCATAAAATGGTTCAATGTTTCTGACAGATGCTTCCTTAACATCAGTAGAAGCAGTTCTGTTCCAAGTTGAGGAAGATAACGAAAAGTGCACTTTAGCTTATGATATTCAGACCTTTAATACCCATGAGAGAAATTATACCACGACAGAAAGTATATGTTTGGAAGTTATATACACTTATAAGCAGTTTTGAGTCTATTTATATGGAACTCATTTTACCATAATTTCTGATCACACGTCTTTTAGTTGGCTTATTAATCTAAAAGGGCCAGAAGGACTCCTGGATCGTTTGTTGCTCAATATACAGCCTTATTATTAAATTATTAAGCATTTAGCTGATGCTAAGCATCAAAGCTGATACTTGTCTCATCTGCCAATTGTGGCAACTGAGTCAGCCTGCATACGCCCTACTCCAGAAAAATGGTCTGTGAAGCATTTGGCAATGACCCTGAACCAGTACAAAATATTCTCTTTGAGATGTGATGAGACTATACAGAAGAAGGAGTCCTATATAAAACCAAATGGAAGGAAAATATATATTACCTCAATCTTTGTCCCAATAGGACATAATTTTGACAGCGCATAAGGCAACCAGGCATGAAGGATTCAAGAATACTAAGTAACATCTCAAGAAAAAGTACTATTGAGAATTATTGCACTTCCATATCCTTGAACCCTTAAGCTGTTATAATGAGTATCAGTAAGAAACCCCTTTTAAAACTATTTTATACCAGCTTGTTTAGCCAAAATTTTACTGTCATATAATCTCAATAGATGTGGCTGGACCCTCCCAATTAAAAACGCAAAAGCCAAATATTATTATGGCAATTGACCACCTACCTAAATGGGCCAAAGCCAGAGTTATTCAGGATGTAGGGGGCTTCAATTACTTCTAAAAACATCTTGGAGCAAATTAATCACAGACATGGATGTCTGCAATCTATATGACATATAATGGCATAAACTTCACGACTTAAATCCTCAAGAAACTTAATGAGCTGATGGGAGTGTGAAGTTTACTTTTAGCTCCCTATCACCCTATAATCACCAATGCCGTTGAATGGATTACTAAAACTCTTGTTCACATCTATATAAATTTAGCTTTTTAAAAAAGCCTTTGTAGTGGTTTACAATTCTCACTTTATGTATGTTTGCATATAGTATCTTTATCAAATGGCCACAAAATGTCTCCATTTTCACTACTTTATGAGAAGCATCCCACGTTTTCATTATTGTTATATTTAATGCTTCAAGACCCTCATGATATGATAAGTCCACAATATGTTAAGTGGCTTGCCAAAACTTTAGCTAAACTGCAAGCCCAGAATATAGATAATAGTTTCAGACTCCAAAAGGACTGGCATGAGAAAAGATTGTCAGAAATTGACTTTTCTGGTGACAGTGGGCTCTGCTAGTTGGCAGGTCAACCAGTATGAAGACTGGCTGTCTCTTGGCATTTTGCTTTAGGCCTCAGGGCCAGCAGCACTGGCTGATCCTTAGGAGTGTCACCTGCGCCATTAGGGGATCGCTCATCCTAAACTCCAGCCAACAGAAGTAAATATAAACTTATATCATAAAAGAGAATAGGCAAAGGGCTATGTTTATTGAAAGGAAAGCGCCAGGTATTTATACTCACTGTGGGCTACTTCGCCCATTGCCAACCTATTGGTTCATCACTGGATCATTAGCTAACCTCTCTCTTCCCTAGAGTTGATTGTCTCACCCCAACCTTTCCAATGTCAAGATTAAATCCTTTATTAGTTTCTGCTCATCTTTAGCTTTCAGTTGCTGGTGTAACATATAAACTATTATATAAAAATTATTATTTATTGAAGTTTGAATTAGTTATTATACACTGGAAACATCCTTGATTGCTTAGTAAACTTGATATTTCTTGGATTCTCACTGACACACTCTTTAACTCTTATTAGTCAATCATTTTGGGTTTTTCCTTTCTCAGGTGACATATATTATTATTTTAGGCGCTGGAAACAGCCTCAGCCGCCTCAACTTGGAATCTTTGGCTTCTGCTGACATCATTTAATTAATATAAATGGATCATCCTTGGCTACTAGTCATCGGTGATCCAAAACTTAATTCATTGCCAGTGATTGCCCAACCTTTCCTCACATCCAATCTTGGCAGAGTACTAGATTTGGCTCAACCAAGTTGGGGTGAAACTACCAAGAAGTCATTTAAACACTACGAAATTTAGTCAATGTGCCATTTTACCAATATTGGCCATTTCCTCCTAAATCTTGATTAATCATTGGAGGAATACATCTGGTTAGAATTAGAGCAGAGATAAAAAACTTGGCAGGATCTTCCTAAAAACAATGTAGGCAATAATATTATCTTGTGTTACTCGTGGTTCAGGACAAACTAGAAGTTATATTTAATATGGGTTGGACTTTTCAAGGTAAATATCAACCTCAAACTTCACCTACACAATTAAAAGAAAATTTTAAAACACTTATACAATCAAGTCCATGTTAATTTTCAAAAAAAATTAAAATACTGACAATAATAAACAGTGAAAAGAGTTAAGTAAAGAAAACATGAAAAATTAAAAACATATTAGATAAGTAAGTGTGCTAAGTATATCATAAGAGTAATAAAAAAGTTATAAAATTAATAAAAACTTATTATCCTCTCTTGAGGGGGAGGGGAAAGTATGCTTATGCTCCTAAGTTGATTGTACCAAAAATTATTATGAATTCGTTGAGAAGTTAGAATATAGTCATAACCAGTACAAACAAACAAGACAAGTTCAAGTAACTTCTCTTTCTCACTGAAAGAGGGAAGAAAAGAAACAAAGAAACCTTTATAATCCTGCCATGGTCAGATTTGGGCGGGAAACAGAAGCCCAGTACAAGACTATCATTATGAAAATCATTAAAATAGTAATAACAATGGAGATACAGATGAACATGGTCTGTTTTATATCGCTTACCATTATATGAGGGGACAATATGTAAAACCTCCCAAAAGGCATTTTATCTGGTGGAATATTCATTAAGTAGATCAAAATGGCCACCTTGGGCAAATATCTGTTAAATTTGTCATTATGAATATTATGATTCAAGATGACAAGAACGCCAAAGTTCCTTCTTTCAATTTGAAATTAGCAAAGTGACTCTAAAACAGCGTGAATGGAGCCTTTTCCTGAAGGCACTGAAACTAGATTCAATCTGGAAGCATCATGCATATGAGAATTAACTAAATCACCTTCATGAATCCCATCCCCGCTTCCTGAACCTTGAGAGGCACTTCCCCCACCACCGCAGTCATGAGTATGATGCAGTACAATGAGGTCGCCATCCAGGCGATTGATCCAGAAGGCAGTTAAAGATTATGACCTTACAGGCCACAAAGGTCCCTGAGGCACCATGTCCCCATACGCCCTATAAATATCAACACTTTCTCTCACAATAAAGTAGTTTTTTCTCCATCTTTTCCTTTTTCAACCTCTTCACTAATTTTCAGCTTTAGGACAACTTATGGACTTTGGTGACAGTCAAGAGAGTTGTTACACTGAAAGAAGTGGTGCTCACTATATGGTGCTCTGAGCTGTCTTAAGTGAAAACATCTATCATGAATAATGGAGAATACTAGAAGTTAAAGATAAATCTGCTGATCAGTTGAGAAACGTTGCTCAATAATTTAGTGCCTTACAGTATGAAGTGCTGCCCATGCAGCTTGAGGGCTTAGAATTTTGGGCCAAGTTCCAGTTCTCCCTGCCCTCACTTGATAGAAGTCATTGTCAACTTCAGTACAATAACCTTACTGACATTGTTCAGCAGTTAATAAAAAGCATCTACTCTATGGTTGCCTGCTTCAGCCACTCACATGCCTCTTTCATGCCCTCGACCATTTGGGATCTTAATACTTCAGCCCAACTACCAGTGGAAGAATTGACCCTGGGAACTGAGTGCTACCTTCAGAACTTCGTTCACTCAGCTATTCATCACCTCCTCCAGCTAGTCAGGTTGCACCATCATGAAGTCTCCCAACAACTGGAGCTCACCCAAACCTTACACTCTCATGCCATTTACTTTTACAAAGCAGCCTCCTCCTTCATCCACGACAGCTGAGAAGCCATTATTGATAACTGATAATTAATAAATGAAGCTTGAGACCAAATTGCAATATTGGACAGTGGGATTTATGGATACCTTGAAGAACAACTGCGTCAGAATATCTAGCTCCTTGAGGCTGCTTGTAACCAGCGCCTCCACTAAGTTAAAGATCTGGTGCAGACCCTACAACAACACTATTAGGAGCTGGCCTCTTGCTACTAAACCTCTGGAAGTGAAGAGCCTGAAGGGTCTAGGGGCCTGAAGGTCCCAAAAACGTGAGGGACCCAAAGGACCTGAAGATCCCTGAGGACCTAGGGGGTACTCTGTCCCCATGGCACCACCCCAGAGAACCTGATGACCCTTGGAAAAAGGATGTTTTGGCAGCCTTAGCTGCCCTATGCAATTAAATCTGAAAATTAGCCCAGGGATGTAAACTCTGAGTTGATGGAGTCCCCTCGACCCTAGGGTCTCCATTAAGGCATTTTCAGACAAAATAAATATCTTTAGCGCCTTTACTAAGCTTACCAATAGCTGCATCTCTAATATTGTTCAATTTGTCAAAGGTTTAATACCCATTTGACAGCCCTCAGAGCCAGCTTCTCCTTCAGGGCGCTGATATTCAAGCCCTAAAGGAGCAGGTTGCCCATAAGGCTTCCACTTCCTCCCTCAACCGAAACTGGGATGAAATCCAAGAGGACCTTGAGGGCTTAACACGATGATTGAACCAGCAGGTCCCCTGTGACTATGTAGAAACTTTGATCTCTGATCCTGAACCCATTCCTGGTAGTTACCCTCTTTACTCCTCTTGTTACTAACTTTAACCTAGTTTAAGTAGAGGTTCACCCCTGGACAGGAGATCATCTCCTCTTTCCTGTATGTCAAAGATAGTTTCATGGAAGAGGCCACCGATTTGCAGAAAGTGAAGCATATCCACTCCTGCCTTAACAGCGCTGCAGGAGATCATGACTCCCCACTTGAAGGAATGCAAAACCTGGGAACAGGTCCGGCCTGCCTTAGTCAAGAGTTTGGTAGCAATAAAACCCTGTCCAATCAAAAAGAAGATTTCATGGGTATTCGCTTGAATAAAGGGGAGAACCACAAAGAGTTCGCCAGCTGCTTCAACGCTCAAGTTCAGCCCTTGGTTACCACCAATCATATTACATTGGACGATGCCATTTCCACTGTCATCTTTACATTGGGATCTTATCATGAGGTTCATATGCATATGATTTCCAAAAGAATGGCTTCATCTGAATTTGAGAATTCAAGGAAACGATTAACGAGATTCCTTCGTTGACCCTGCACTCCAAGGCTACCCTTTGGGTTCCTCAAACCATCCACAGGTCCATGTGGTTGAAAAACAGAAAAATCCTCAACCATGATGCACTTACTGAAACGGTTTCCACACAGCACTAAGACATGCAGGAAATGACTTGCTGAGGATGCAGGAAAAGATCCGTCAGCATAAGAGAGGAGGCACTCTATGATGAAATCCCTACCACGCCTCAAGAATCATCCATGACCTCAAACAAACCTAGAGCTATTGTACCTGAAGAAGAAGTTTCAGTAACCATTGATAATAAAGAAATTTGATACTTCTTACTCTTCTTTCAATGACTCTACTATGTTTCTCACACTACCTCCCCAGTTTTAAAGTCTGTTTACTCAAATCACAGTTTGAATCCATAAGCTTCCGGTTCTCAGCATAGTCATAGTGGTTCCTGTAAACATTATATCGTCTAAGTTAATGGAGCGTATCAAATTGCTCCAGACTTGTCACACTATATGAAGTATGGCACGGTTGTCCTGCAATGTACCCAATCCATAAAGGCCTATTCTTACCTACTTATCCATTTCAGGAAGCTCTCTGCAAATACCCCTGCCATTGCGCTGGATAACCTGAGCTATGACCTCCTTTCTGGAGCTCAATTCTTTGAGACTACTCAGCAGTTGTACATTATGATGACGGATTTCTATCTATCCTGGGGCATTGAGTTCCCCTAATCTTTGGTTTTTTTTCCCGCAACTCTAAGATGAAGGTCAAGGCCTGAGCTTGCCTACTAGAGAGCGAAAGCAAAATTGATCAACTTGAATATCATGAAGGGGCCCTTGGGTCATAATGCCATCTTCAGCTGTTGATGGAGTAAGAAGAGATGTCAATCTAATTACCTAGGGTGACCATGATACCTCCGAAGTCCCAAATAATTGCTGACACCCAGGTCCATTTTGATATCCCCTTCAGATACCTGCTGGAAATCTGAGGCCTAGACAACCTATCCATCAGGGGAGGTGCTAATCTTCCAGGGAATCCTAGATCCATCTTATGCCAGGTATATCTCTGTGTTGCTGGCTAACCTTACTGAAAGACCCATGGTAATAGGCCAAACAGTCCCGCTGCCTATGTCCACCTCCTACCAGTAGGGGCTGTCGACAATGCCCATAGTTTTGGAAACCTAAAGGACTTTGGGTTGTAGACGCCCTCATCAGTGGCCTGGTCGACACCAGTATCAGAAAGAATCTCACCAAAGACCAACAGTGCTAAGTTCAAGAATTGTTGGATGAGTATTCAGACCTATTTTTGGCCTCAACCTAAGGCTTTGGAAGAATGAACGGATTTACATCAAGTTGAGATTGGAGACGCTCCCTCCTTCCAGTTCTGACCTTACCAAAAATTAAGTTGAAGAAGCCCAGGGGGCGATGAATCTTAAACAACTACTTGAAGCCAGACACTTAGTGCCTTCTCGCAGCCCTTGGGCCTCTCCTCTCCTGCTGGTATGAAAGAAGGATGGCAGTCATTAGGTGGTGATGGACTATCAGCAGCTCAACTCCATCATTAAGAAAAACAGTTATCCTCTTCCCCGAATTGGCAACTCTCTTTGACTGCTCACCAGATTGCAGTGCTTTTCCTTTAATGGACCTTTTCAGCAGATATTGGCAAGTATATCTCACCCCTGAAGACTGAGCCAAGTGTGCTCTTATAGCCAACAAAGGGCTTATTAATCCCAGGAGGATGACCCAGGTCCTCTTTAATGCACCGGCCACTTTCAACGAGCCATGGATGGGACCCTTGGGGACTTGAAGCTGTCATGTGTCCTCATCTACCTCGATGACATCACTGTCTTTTCACAAACTTTTAATGAACACGTCAAGCATCTTTGAGAAGTTTTCAATTGGCTTTGGAAGGCTTTGATAGAGCTCAAGCCTTTGAAGTGTTCCTTCTTCCAATCCAAAATAGAGTTTCTGGGGCACAAGGTCTTGATGGCCTCCAGCCCATAACAGGCAAAGTTGAAGCCATAACAAAAATGTCATGCCCTCAGAGTCTAAGGGATATTCAGGTATTCCTTGGCATGGTGGGATATTATCATCAATTTATCCCTTAATTTATCAACCTCGAAAATCCTCTATATTACCTCCTGCAGAAGAATGTTCCTTTTAAATGGCAGCTTAAACAATAATAGGCCTTTAATGCATTAGAGGACCGCTCTTTTCACTAAACCCATTTTAGTCCACCCACATTTTTACCAACCTTCTTGTTGTTCACAGACATATGCGATGTCACTGTTGGGGCCATCCTAGCCCAGAATGATGAAAATCAGGTCAACTACCCAGTGGCCTATTTTAGCAAGACTCTGAGTAAGGCAGAATGGATTTATAGTGTTACTGAGTGAGAATGTCTGGCTGTCTTGCTAGCAATCAACCATTTTTGGTTCTATCTTTATGGCACCCACTTTATCATCATCACCAATAATTCCTCACTTTGGTGGCTTCAGAAGATGAAAGAACTGGATAGCCGTTTAGCCAGATGGACCTTAAAGCTGCAGAGCTATTATTTCACCATTGTTCATCATCCAGGCGCAATCCACCAAAATGCCAATGGCCTCTCTAGGATTCCAATGCTGGCTGCTTTGGCTCCTGAGGAAGACTGACAGTATGATCAGATTGGCCGACCTGAACTCTGGGAGTTGGAAACTCCTGAGGTCCAAACTGAGCTCCAATATATGACCCAGGACACTCATATCAAGGACGAGATTCTATACAAGGGTGATAAGAAATGTATCCCTTATGTCCACTATCCTTCCCATAATGAAGTTATCCTAGAGGGCCATACTACGGTGGACATGAGGCAGTTAAGAAGACTCACGAATGGTTAAAGTCCTGATGATACTGGGACCAAATGGTGGAGACCTTTCAAGAGGTCCTGGAGGCCTGTATGAATTGCTGATCTTAAGACTGGCCAGTCCTTGGTATCAACATTCAGTTGTCACCCCGCTGGGACTCTTCAATGTCATTAGCGTTGATGTAATAGGCCCTCTTCCCACTAAATTTCACGGCCATAAATATTTCCTCCTAGCCATAGATCATTTACAAATAGGGTAAAGCAATTTTGGTCACTACTGCCACTGCAAAAGCCACAGCTCTCTCCCTTATTTAATCTGTTTTCGCCAAGCCTGATGCCCACAAACTTAACTTTTGACCAATAGGTAAAATTTCACCTCGCAGGCAGTCCAAGAACTTACTTTACTTTTTGGCACTACCAAAGTCTCGCTGCCTTCTATAACCCATCCACTAATGGAGCAGTGGAACGCACTAACGGAACCCTTATCTCTATTTTATGAAAGATGGCCGCCTCTGACTATGCACGCTGGAAGCATTATTTACCCAAAACTTTGCTTTCCTACAGAATAAGCTACAGTTAAGTTATTAAATTGTCCCCCTTTGAAGTTCTAAAAGGATGTTCTCCTCGGCTCCCAAGTAACATTCAGTCCCTACTCAATACCTCAGTGCCTGTTAGCTCTGATTTGACAATGAGGCCTTATCTAATAAAATTGTCCAGCTTCAAGCCCTCTCCACTTAAAGAATTGTCACTATCACAGAAAAGGGAGACATTCCAATTTAAAATTTGGATGACCATTCTTACCACATATTCAAATAGGTGACAAATTCCTCTTTTTTACATCACCTGGAGGTCAAAAGAATAATCCTGACATTCTTTAGTCTGTACCCTACTGGGTCATCAATAAGGTGAACTCAGCATGTTCCATTGCTGACGTCACCAAGGGAAAGTGGTAAACTGGGTCCATGGCCAATTCAAACACCCCATACCCACCTCTAACAGGATCTTGAGGGGGCGTTGTCAGTATATAAGATAATAAGTGAGTCAAGATCCCTAATCTTGAATCGAGCCTCAATAAGTCAACAGTCAAGCCCTTGCAATTAAAACCTGTCCCTGCGGACATTAATGAGAAATTTGATCAGGATTCATTGTGTTTAAGAATTGTTGAGTATGCCTTCTGGAATTGCACCTCCATTTCTTAAACCTTAAAAGGAGAAACTCCCAACAATGCAGTCATGAGGACAATGAGAACAATGAGGGCATAACCTAGCAGTTAATATGGAAGGATATATAAGAATCTGATTGTATGGGGCCATGAAGGTCCTCATACCACCATGTCCCCATGCACCCTATAAAAATCAAAACCTCTTAATTAGATAATAAGTCTAATTTACCCATCTTTCTGTTTTCATTGACCTCTCCACTAGTTTTACAGCTTTGAATCCATTTTGAACCTTGGCTAAATTCAAGAGAACTGTTAAGCTGAGTGTAAGAGAAGTAACTGTACATTATTTAACAAAGTTATGCCTCTAAATGAGGCAGATTTCATGGGTGAATGTTGAGTGATGTCGCGATTCTGATATGACTGGATGATAAGCCCTAAGTCAATATGGTGGAATGGATGGAATCCACCAAGTTGTTATGAGTACAATTAATTAAGTGCCTCAAAATGAGGCGATATTGGGTTGTTGGGAGATTGGCCGAATTGGGCAATAATGAATTGACAAATGAATAATTGGCTGAACCAATGAGATATGGCGAAGTGAATTACTAAGCCATGAAAGCGGTACCATCTGAAGTTGTTACCATACAAGTGGGATGAGAAGATCAAGGTAGTTAAGTTGTTAGTAGTTTTAGAGTGAGTATATCAGCGAAAATCCGCTATATTGATTATATTAAATAAAAGAGAGTTGAGGGAGCAAGTGCTCCATATTTATTTCTTCATAAGTTTATTCTTTTGTGTCAAGGACAATGATCATCATATCGTTGGTCCTAATTGCTCAGTGGGTCAAACCCTGTGCAAAAATCTGTCGGTGCATCTCTCAAATACCGCCAATTTTATAATAGTGGTGCTCACTACAGGGGGCCCATTGACCAATAACAAAACAATGAAAACTCAGCTGCTGGCTATGTCACATCCAGGTTGTTTTGATAAGGAATCTGCCCAAAATGCTGGGTCTGTTGCATATGAGGAGTTGAGACTCGCGTTAGATACTGTGCTCAAAAGGCAAGATGAGTTGCTTCAGAAGGTTTACAGTATTAAGTTGCCACCATTTGATCATGAAGGAAATATTCATAGGTTCTTTCGCCTATTTGAGTTTGCAACTTAAGGTATCTCAGACCGATGGAGGGCAAAACTATTGCTCTCCTCTTTGGATGTTGGGAGTGCTGATCAAGCCGTTTGTTACCTCTCAGCTAGTTCCGTTTCATACCATGAAGTGAAGGATACTGTGCTATGGTTGTTTGGAGGAACTTCAAAAATGGCGCAACGAAAGCTGAGTTTCTAACCATTGGGTTTCAGCATAATGAGACCCTCACTGCATTTGCTGATCGTTTATCAGCAGAAGCCCATGTGTTAATTGGGGCAGGAGTTTTACCTGAATGTGACATAAGCATAGTGTTGACCTCTGCTGAAAACCATACTGAGAGCTTTTTAATGCTTTGGCTCCATATTTAGAGGTTGATGTACCTTTGCTTAAACTTGTTCAAATTCTACACCGGATATCTGCTACCTTCCCTCCACCCAGTATGGAGCGGAACCCTATTGCTTCTACTGCTAGCCTTGTTTATATGGAGGAATCATCCCTCCCTATTCAGCACCCAGTTGGCATCCCCTGACCTTATTATTATCATCACCAGCCTCGTTTTCAACCAAGTTACCAACAGCAGCTCACCTCCCAGGATGGTCCTGGTTACACTGTTTGATACTAGTCCACCTTTTTTGGTGGCCCATTTTACAACACTCAAGAACGCAGGTCTCATAGGGTTAATTTCTTTTTGTGCGGTCGCCTGGGGCACCTGGCTAGGAGTTGTTGTAATCATCGGGTTCAGTACCAATTGTGGGAGCAGTATAATAAGGAAAAAGTCAGAGCGGAGTAGAGATGGGACTCTCCACCTCCGTGATTCTGACTCAAAACGTCCCACCTGAACCTAATCCTACACAGCCAGCGGATGTTTTCTGGTATGTTGATGCTTTTCTATACCAGCAGCCAGTTGGAGGGGTAAATGTGCTAACACAAATGCAATTCATGGATACGACAGAAGCGTCCCCCAGGAGCAACCAAAGCCTTATGCCTGTCAAATGTTTAATCAACTTTCTACTTATGAACCAGATCCATATGCTGATGCGCTTATCTTAAAAGGGGTGAATGTGGCCCTCTCTGTAAAGCTTTGTTAAAGAATACCCTAAAGTTGAAGAGGGTATTATGAGCTTCCTTGGATAAAGTGATGCGTTAGGTGTCCATGCTATAAACAATCAGAATGCATCTTATTCTGAGTGCACTTACTGTGACACTTTTGTAGCGAAAACCTGAGTTTGTGCAATAATTGATACGGGTGCCCCAATCAACATAGTGTTTATAAAGTTAGTGGCAAGGCTGGCGTTAAAGCCTGACGTGGAACATCATATGGTGTATGGGACTGCAGGCGCAGAAAACACGCTCTCTGAAGGAGCGTACAGCGCACTACCTTTGCGATTTGGGTCAATTGTCATTGCAGCCCCAGCCATAGTGCTACCAAGCAATAACTATGACCTTTTAATTGGGACCGCTTTTATGTGCCACTTTGGGGCTGTTGTTGATATGACAGCGGAGACATTCGA
The DNA here is from genome assembly GCA_022478985.1 of Massospora cicadina. Classification (NCBI taxonomy): domain Eukaryota; kingdom Fungi; phylum Entomophthoromycota; class Entomophthoromycetes; order Entomophthorales; family Entomophthoraceae; genus Massospora; species Massospora cicadina. The sequence continues at coordinate 69,763 of JAKSZP010004246.1, read as the reverse complement.
AATTCTGGGGCAGCTGATCCCAATCTACTTTACCTCCAGCGGAATTCCAAAAGATCTGGTACACATGAGTCATATTAACCTTGCATATGGTGATGTGGTGGTTTTGGTTCACTATCATTGACTTAAGCGCAAGACACGAACCCTTCCCAATCAAATTTATGTATATCAAGGGATACCGCTTAGAGCTGCCAGCCCTATATCTATTCCCTTGGACACCCATTAATTATATGCACCGAGTTAGAGGTGGAAGTGCTTGCTGGGTTTTATGGGGAGGTCATTGGGCCTTATCAGCAATCATGGATTAAGCCCCATGTGGCCCCAGGCATTATAATTCTGGGTCATGGGGAGATCAAGGTTTTAGTAGCAGATCTTCATAATAAACCAATGCAAATCCGCTGACACCAAATAGTGGCGTACTTACATTTCAGTTGAAGAGGTCCTCCAGGTTCATGAGCTCAGTTCGTTGGATAATTTGTCCCGCCCATTGAAACCCGCCCGGCGTAATGGCAGTTGTACCACACGCAAATTTAATGGGGCTAACGGAAGACCAAAAAGATCAAGTAGAATCCTTATTTCAAAAGTATAAAAATATTTTTGCATTTGACAATCATGATTTGTGGTGCGCTTGGGGGGGTTGTTCATCGACTGGACACTGGGGATCATCCCCCCATCAGGTATTGATCAATCTGTCAATCGTGGGCAGCTGAAGAAGTTGTCACCGAGGATATTGAAAAGCTGCCAGAGCAGGGAATGCTTGAACTATCTAAGAGTCCGTGGTCTTCGCCTGTCCTAATTGTTAAAAAGAAGGATGGCAATAACCGCATAGTAATCAACTACTGGAAGCTCAATAGCATCACCAAAAAAGATTCATACCCTCTGCCACAGATTGATGATGCGCTGGATTAGCTAGGTGGAGCCTGCTACTTCTCAGCAATAATTTGATACCTGGTTATTGGCAAATTGAGTTGCCCCCAGCAGAACAATAAAAATGTCCATAGTCACATCCAAAGGGCTTTTCCAACCAACTCATATGCCGCAAGGGCTATGTAATGCCCCAGCTACATTCCAACAAGCAATGGACACCATTTTGGGTGATCTGAAGCTATCGTGTGTTCTTGTGTACCTCAATGATATTAACATCTTTTCTCGCACATTCACTGAGCACCTTACCTATCTGGAAGAGGTATTTTGCCGACTGGCTGGGGCCAATATCAAGATCAAGCCTAGGAAATGTCAATTCTTCAAGGATCAGTTAGAGTACCTCAGTTTTGTGGTGGATGCAACCAGGCTGAGACCCCAACCAGCCAAGGTGAAGGCTATTCAGAAGATGACTAAGCCAACCAGTAAGCGGTACATTCAGGTGTTTTTGGGGATGGTGGGTTATTACCAACGCTTCATACCCAATTTCAGTTGCATTGGAGGTCCGCTGTTTGAGCTGCTAAAAAAGGATGCCATGTTTGAATGGGTGGAACGGTGACAATGAGCCTTTGATCCACTTCAAATGTCACTGATTAGTGCGCCCGTGTTATGCTACCCAAATTTCAAAAGGAATTTATTGTACAAACGGATGCATCTCTTTCCGCTGTGGGGGCAGTTTTGTCACAAAAAGATGATGAAGGGGAGGAGCACCCAGTGGCATACTGCAGCCGAAGTCTGAATAGCCAAGAATGTAATTATACTGTGACCAAGCGAGAGTGCTTAGCAGTGATCTATGCATATAAGCAATTCAGAGTTTATCTGCATGGGGTAAAGTTCAAAGTCATAACAGACCACGCATCATTACACTGGTTTCAGAACCTCAAAGAACCTGAAGGCTGTTTGGCTCGATGGGCTCTTAAGCTGCAGGCTTATGATTTTGAGATCCTTCATCAGCCAGGAGCAAAGCATCAGAACGCTGACTGTTTATCTTAATTGCCGACTGTTGCGGTGACAGCAGACCTCAGCGATGTGATGTACAACAAGATGCTCAGTGGAAAATATGACGATGAACCACCCCAAGTGATCAAAGCATTAAATGAGATGCGAACAAATACTTTCCAGTGGAATGGAGAGCTGTACAAGTGGATTGGTGATTCTACGGTGAATTTTCTGTGCCCCTCAGCCCCAGCTGGGAATTACACACACACACACACACATTATTTCTCTCTCTCTCTCTCTCTCTCTCTCTCTCTCTCTCTCTTCATGAGCGCCCACAAAGCAGTCAGACATGACAGAGTGCACAAGACAACGGAGCTGTTGTGCCCTCAGTACTATTGGGAAAGTATGAACTTTGATGTGCTCAAAACCATTTCTTGTTGCCATTAGTGAAAAGTGGAGAAGCCATTCTACTGTAAGACTTCTTATCAAATAGTGAAACCCCATTTTGTTTGGCATACTGTTTCCCTGAATGTCATTGGTCCCTTTTCAACATGAGCTAACTGATGTAAATATATTCTTGTGGCTATCAACCACTTGACCCGGTGGGTCAAAGCAAGGGCAATACGAGATTTGGGGGCAGTTACAGTGGCCAAGTTTGTGATGGAGTGCATTATTCAGCGACAAGGATGCCCTCAGTTTATTCTCACTGATAATGGAACCAATTTCACCTCGCACATCCTCCCCAAACTGAACGAGCTTACTGGTATCCGTGGGGTTCTAATGACCCCATACCACCCTGAATCTAATGGAATGGTCAAATGAGTGAATGGGACTCTGGTGAATATCCTGCAAAAATTAGTAATGGATTGACCATCTGATTGGACCTCCCTTCTTTCCACTGCCATGTTTGCCTATAACATCAGTTATCATTCCACCATGGGGAAGTGTCCCTTCCAACTACTATACAGCCAATACCCAGCTCTTCCAGCGTTACTTTATTCATGTTTGGAAGACACTGGCAGATGGAACCCCACCACTATTTGACTAACCTTGCAAACATTATGATCAAATTGCAAACTGAAGCCTATTCCTTCAGCTTAGCCAAGAAGATCAGGAATCAGGTTGCTGATCAGGTATGTCAAAGTGGGTTAGCGCAGTTCAAGGAAGGCGACATGGTTTTCTTCCACAACCAGCATGGGTTTGGGCAGAAACACAAGATGGCCAGTATATGAATTGGTCCATTTGAAGTCATTGAGATAATTGGGGTTGATGCATATGCTATCAAAGACACCGCTAGCAGTCAAATCATCAACCGAGTGCATGCAAAGTTCCTTCAGGCATATAAGCAATAGGAGCCTTATCATCTAGTCAAGGAGGGGGTAGTGTCATGATTCCAATATGACTGGATAATAAGCTCTAAGTCAATATGGTGGAACGGATGGAATCTGCCAAGTTGTTATGAGTATAATTAATTGAGCGCCTCAAAATGAGGCGATATTAGGTTGTTGGGAGATTGGCCAAATTGGGCGATCATTAATTGACAAATAAATATTGGCTGAAACAATGAGATACAGCGAAGTAAACTACTAAGCCATGAAAGCGGTACCATCCAAAGTTGTTACCATACAAGCAGGATGAGATGATCAAGGAAGTTAAGTTGTTAGTAGTTTTAGAGTGAGTATAGCAGCGAGAATCCGCTGTATTGACTATATTAAATAAAAGAGAGTTGAGGGAGCAAGTGCTCCATATTTAAATATTTATAAGTTTACTCTTTTGTGTCAAGGATAAAAACATCATATCATTTATCCTAATTGCTCAGTGGGTCAAACCCTGTGCAATAATCCGTCAGTGTTGTGGGATCCACCGATGGATGCCACAAATATTTTCTCAGAGTGAGAATCTTACTTTTTAATAAAAGTAGAAAATAACGCATTGTTAAAGTTTTTATGTTTTTTATTGTTTTAAGCGGGGCAAAACCAAGAAAGGTCCTTTTCTCAATACTAGTATTTCCTATTTAAACTAGTACAAATTTTGAGACCATGGGTATTTGAGACAAAAGCATGTAAAGCTGAGTCATCCAAATAAGGGAATATAGGTTTTCAGCCTATCAGATTGAAGATAAATATTTTGAGGCAAAACCAACCCATGTGGTAACTTTTTTGATGAATTGTATTCAATTACCAGTGAGTAAAATCTTTTCACCTTGGCGATGGCCAGACTTGTGTGGTAATAATTGGTTGATTTTTACCCTATCATCGTTGAGTAATATCTTCACACCTTGGCGGTGGTCAGACTCAGGTGGTAATGACTGGTTAATTCATACCCAATCATCAATGGGTAAAATCTTCTCACCTCAGGAGGGTTCAGATCCAAGCGGTAATGATTGGTTAATTTGCACCAAATCACTGACAGGTAAAATCTTCATAACTCAGCAGTGGGCATACTCATGTGGTATCAAATGCCCCAAATTCGGCTGAGAAGTCAGAGTAATCCTATCATTAGCTATTACCTTTTTAAGCCAATTTTTGTGATAAACCATATTTTTCCGATAGTTAAGATTCCACTGAGAATCCACCAAGGTCTTTTTGCCATTGGTACTAATATCATTAATAACCACAATACTATTTGATGATTGGGCAGGAGATGGGCCAATCATGGTAGCAGATTCAGGAGCACTAATGCCTACAACATTCTTTTTCTTAAGTCGAGAAGGAGAATATCTGACATTGCCCCCTCAAGAATGTTGGGAGGGGTGTAGGGTCGTAAGAAGCAGCCATGTACCCAGATTATGATAATTCTTGTAGCCAATGACTTTATAGAATACTTATTTCCTCTCTTATACAGGATGGTAAATGGCCCCTCCCAGTTGGATCCAAGTTTACCGCTTTGGGGAGTTATGCAATTGTAGCATTATAAAACCCTATCTGACACTTGGTAAGAAGGTAGAGGAGCTTGGAGCTCATTGGCAGCTTGGCCTTTTTTAGTCACTGCTTTTGCTTGGCTAGACTTTCCAGCATATAATTCTTTATCCTCAGTGCGCGAAGGTTTAGACTGAAGTCCATGAGGGGTAGCATCCTTGGAAGAGCGATTCTCTTGAGTCTTGGAACGAGAAACAGCTGCCTCCACGGGCTTAGAGGTAGACTTCTCTTTTTTAGGCTGTACTTTAAGAACCTGAACTTCTCCTTCGAAGTCAGCCTCACTTAAGAGATTGAAGGGGTTTTGGGATGTGACTTTCGTGTCAACCACTCGTTGTTCACCTGGCTTAATCACCACCTCATCTGCCATAAAATTTGGAATACCATCGCTAGCCTCCACTGAATCATGCAATTTCTTAGTGTTGCACCCGGAGGTGACACAATGTAAAGGCAAAGCGGAAGAGGGGTATTCAACTAGGCAGGTGTCATCATTCTTGATGAGTTCTTTGTTGGATAAGACTAATGGAACTTCGTAGTTTATTAAAGATAGGGACCCTTGTTTCATGTTGATGATGCCTTCATACTCGATCATAGACTGAGTACCTATAAGCATATCATAATCATTTTTATCCAAAGCCACTTCAGGGGCCAATAGAATAAGCTTCCAATACAAATGGGAAGGGACGAGTAAGCACCCAGTGCGCGGGTGTTGTTGGGACCAGCGGTTCCAAAGTCTTGGTTGTACTCCAATTCAGGTGCAAGTTTGATCTTTTTCATCAACTTGAAGGAGATTACGTTCACCGGGGAGCCTGTATCTAAGATAGCCATCACCCAAACTTTTTGGATAACCACTTTGACCTTTGTTAGTATCCCCCCAGAAGTGGGCGATAGCGCTAAGACCTCCTTAAGATGTAAATTGAAGGTTAATTTGCACGTGGTCTCAGGGTAATTTTCCTGGATGGACTGCATGGTATGGCCATGCTGGATAGGGAGAATAAGGTGATACAACACCTCATCTGCATTGCTGGCTGTATCGATAACAATTGGCTCCCCTAGAACTTGGCTGAGATACATCTCTTCAGGTATGGTGGCTTCATCCACTCCTCCAGCATTTAGGCGATCAGGGACCTCCACTTCCGCGGGAGCTCCCAATAAGTAGTTCCCAACATCTTTGTAACCCCCCTCAGAGTCAGCCTCAGGGGTATTCTCAACCATGGGCAAGGTTACAATTGAAGTGGTGGAGACAGTTACAAGAGGTGGGGTAATTAGCTTTGCTTTAACCAGCATTTTTTTAACCCCAGTAGTTCTGGAAGATATACCCTTAAGGCGCGCACCTATTGACTGAGCTGAAGGGGAAACCACAGTAGAGATCTCCGCTTTACATGAATGAGAAATGTCCGTTTTAAGTCGCACCAAAGTAGTAGGTTTTGCGGGGAGAATAGGCACGGGTGGCCTCACTTCCAACGGTTCAATAGGCTGCAGCTCACCCAAAGGAATATGGGCGACATCTAACAAAGCCTCTTTTATATCATGAAAGTTGTGAAGTGGCGTTTCACTGATATGATATGCCTGGCAAGAGAGGGTTGTGAAGCTAACCCTGTTAATATGGCGGCAATAGCGTCATCCAGGGTAAGCAGGTTGGACGTAGCCAGCCTTTGAGCAGTGAGATAGAACCGCTCAGCAAAACTAAAGAGTGTTTCACCCTCATACATGGTAAGGCGCAAGAAAGCCTGTTTTTCCCTGTATAAGCTTTGCTCGGATCCAAATTCAGCCAAGAGGGCCTTCTTAACATCTGGCCAGATGTGCTGAGGATCTAGTTGAGGAACAATCAGCTCTTGGGCTTTGCGGCTTAAACAAGGAAGAATGTACTGAACTTTCTGTTTGTCAGTGGCGCCATCCATCACAGCTTCATAAACGTACAAAAAGGAAGCAATGCTCCCTTCACCTGGGGTGTATCTGTCTTTTATAGGTAATTTAAATGGCCGTTGCTCTAGCTTTTTGAGACGGGAGAAAGAGCTGGCTAGTTGCTTCTCAAGAGCAACTAATCGTAATTCAGGAGAGCTGCTCACATTGACAGCCTCCATTGCCTTAGTACTTTAATACTTATTGAAGTATTCAGGGTGATCCCCTGTAGTGAGCACCAGTTTGTGGGATCCACCGATGGATGCCACAAATATTTTCTCAAAGTGAGAATCTTACTTTTTTTTAAAAGTATAAAATAACGCTTTGTTAAAGTTTTTATGTTTTTTATTGTTTTAAGGGGGTAAAACCAAGAAAGGTCCTTTTCTTGATACTAGTATTTCCTATTTAAACTAGTTCAGATTTCGAGACCATGGGTATTTGAGGCAAAAGCATATAAAGCTGAGTCATCCAAATTAGGAAATATAGGCTTTTCAGCCTATCAGATCAAAGATAAATAATTTGAGGCAAAACTGACCCATGTGGTAATGATTTGATGAATTGTATCCAATCACCAGTGAGTAAAATCTTTTCACCTTGGCGATGGTCAGACTCATGTGGTAATGATTGGTTAATTTTTACCCTATCATCATCGAGTAATACCTTCTCACCTTGGCGGTGGTTAGACTCATGTGGTAATAATTGGTTAATTTGTACCCAATCATTGATGGGTAAAATATTTGCACCTCGGCGGTGATCAGACTCAGGTGGTAATGATTGGTTAATTCATATCCAATCATCAATGGGTAAAATCTTCTCACCTCAGGAGGGTTCAGATCCAAGTGTTAATGATTGGTTAATTTGCACCCAATCACTGACAGGTAAAATCTTCTTACCTCAGCGGTGGGCATACTCATGTGGTATCAAACGCCCTGAATTCGGCCAAGAAGTCAGAGTAATCCTATTATTAGTTTATTACCTTTTTAAGCCACTTTTTGTGATAAACCATATTTTTCCAATAGTTAGGATTCCACCGAGAATCCGCCAAGGTCTTTTCGCCATTGGTACTATATCATTAATAACCACAATATTATTTTATGATTGGGCAGGAGATGAGCCAATCATGGTAGCAGATTTGGGAGTACTAATACCTCCAACATTCTTTTTCTTAAGTTGAGAAGGAGAATGTCCAACAATCATATCTCTCAAATACTGCCAATTTTATAACAAGCGAGATAGAGCTTTTTGAGCTCTTATTTTGGCCATATCTCTATAATAATAACTATAGACACTGGTTCTAATATGTCAGCTATAGGAAGGGTATGCACTAATAGTTTCTGCAAGGCACCAGTGACCTCTTTAGTTCAATTATAATCTTTGAGTTGCAACTATGGGTTACATTGGTTGATGTTTTAATCATGTTTCTGAGGTTCCATCTCTGCTGATGTCTTGTGGCTGCTGGTGCTAGCTGGCTTTGGGGAAGAAGGTTAGGTCCTGCTGTATCAGGTAGGTCCTTTCAATATGGGAGATAACTTTGGGCAATCAGAAAAGGGCCTTAGGTTCATCCTCAGCCTAAAAATGGGTACAGACTGGCTTGCGTATTATTTGGGGTTTCATGAGCAAAACTCATGAGCTGATCAATACTTCTGTCATTTTCAGCATTTGATGAGAAAATTCTAAAATGTGAAGTGCCAAGGTCAGGGCTTAAATTGGTCTGATGAAGCTGTGATTGGTGTAAAGCACCAAAACCTAAATCAAAGAACTCCCATTAGGAGTAGCAAATTGACTCAATTTGGTACTTAGTGGACCATATTGACCGCTAATTCCACCTTATGGATGAGAGTTTGAGGGTTAGTTAGCTGGTCGTTGCCTCTCGTGGGGAAGACAGAGGCCTGGCGTCAGCAATAAAAGAGGGGGTCTGAAGAAGCCAACTCAACATGTGAGGTGAATGCCAGGAAGGGCTGGGCTGCATCATTCTTGGACGTCACAACTTAAATAACTTGTAAAATGGTTTTACTTGATAGGAGGAGACTCTTTGGGTTTGTAGGATGTAGTGTGCGCTGAGCTGGTGGCATATAGGTTGTTTAAGTGCGATCTGGAAAGCTGGCAATTGTTATATAGACTGTAGGTTGGTAGTGGTGTCTGCTTTTGCGACTTCCAATTGAGAGTGAATGACTCTAGTTTACCCCAGTGTGGGGTACTGGGGTCCCCCTTTTGGTGTGGTTCTTCCTATTTGTCTAAACCATCATGTTCCTTTGCAGGGTTTACCATTTATATATTAATTTATATTCTCTTTGGTGTAAATAAGCTCTCAAGCTGATTTGTTGTTTATATAGTGATGCTTAAAGAATTACGATACTTGCCTGTAGATGTTTTGTTTGGAGCTTTGAACTTCAATAGTGCTGGCTCTTAATTGTGGGATAGCTTTAAAAGGGGTGGTCGCTATGCACTTCCACTTTAGAAGGTTTGCGACAAATTCCTCTGTGGACACAAATGCAGTACAATTTAAAGCTATGAAACTTTGAGATAGCTTAACCTTTAAGCTAGTATAAAGATAGGTTAGAATTTAGTGTCATGGAAACGGCAGAAGAAGTTTAGACCAGCCTGCCAGTCAGGATGCATGAGCATCCAGAAAGCAAGCCAGAATGCCAGAGGCATTGCCGACTGTATGACTTGATATGGAGCTGGGAAATAGGATACCACGAAATGGTGGCGGAATGTCAGGGTTAGGAGTATCCCAACGGCAAACCACACTGAATAGACTTCAGACCCAGGGGTTCTAGTAACAGGGGTGGAAACTACTGGGATAGTTTCTACAAGATTCTTGGTTGTTAGAACCATTTCGTTGGGGGTAGAAGAGAGGCGAATTTTCTCTTGTAGTTGGCGAACATAGGGCCATAAAATCCCTGTATATTGCTGCCGGAAGGTCATGAGAACAGGGTTGTAGAGCCAAAAATTTCAGACTTGTTGAGCCCAATTGGCGATAGAGGGAATCATGGTAACCAAGAGAATTGGTAAGGCCCACCCAGAGTGCGGAGCGGCGGACCACCAGGGAAACGCCATATGGAATGTGGTCAAAAGGAAGGAGATAAAAATTTGGGGTTTTAATAAAAATTTTTATTTGGGAAATAAAGTAAGAAAATTGACCAACAATTTTCTCAGTGCCATGCAACTGATTAAATAGTGGTCAGTTGGGTAGTGACAATGACATGGGCAGGATCCACAAATTTGGCCTAACCAGCAAATTGGATGGTAGTGGGGGGGTTTATTCTTTGGGAACCAACATCACAAAATTTGGTGGTGGGCTGAGACTCTGTCAGTTCAACCTCAAACGTCTGAACCAGGGGTCAATTACATTTCTGACAGTTAGCATGATGGCATTTGGCCCAACGAGTGACAGGAATCCCCCAAGGCCATCCCATATAGGGATGGGACCATTTGGTTGGGAACAGGTTTGGGATGGCCAACCCACCCACGCTCAGTCATTTAACCATTTGTTTGGTCAATAGTAGCTCATTGGACATGCAATGCCCAAATTACTATCAGAGGGCTTCAAACTCTCATCAATGTCACCCAATATTTGTTCTACTGATTTAGGGATCAAATTGGAACCATCAGGCAATCCAGCTGATATCTCATTCTTCATACTTTTACAGCCATTCAAATTTTGGCCATCAGCCCAATTGCCACTCAAATTAGATCTGACCAATTTCAGTTCAATAATCTTGGCACAGATTTCACTAATTCCCCACAACAGTTCTGCTGAGGTGAGTGAGGGAATCAGGGGTGGGATCTGAAGTGGATGGGCTATCACCCATCGCTCATCAACTATGTGGGCGAGATCACCCTGGGTGATGAGGGGTACCGCCATCCTCTTTGGTGTTTTCTTATTTGGGAATGGAAAGATAGCTCAATCGAGAGCCAAAGGACACTCCCCAAGACTTACATTACCCTTTCCTTTTCCCAAAGGAATGGCCCCTCCACCAGGAAACTGCACCAGAGCCACATTCTTATGCGCTTTGGGTAACTTGATAGCCATAATTGTCACAGCCTTCTGAAGCAGGTGGGGAGCCTCAGGGTGGGATGTGTGGAAAACGTCAACCAGGTCCATACAATTCACACAATCTCACGCCTTGACCCAACTGTTTTCATAAGATGGATATCCTTTCCAGGCCACAAGATATTGGACTGATTGTCACGACTTCTGAGATGCCAGGATGGCCTCCACTTCAGCTTCCTCCTCATTATTGATGACGATTGGTTCTGGGTCCGTGGGAATTACACCCTTAAAGGGTGACAGCTGGGATACATGGAAAACTGGGTGTTGCTTCCAATGTGCGGGAAGCTTCAACTGGAACGCTCCATTACCCAGTACCTGCTCCACTAAGTGAGGGCCTGAACGCTTGCTGGCGAATTTGCAGGAAGGGGTTTGGATTTGCAAATGGCAAGTATTGAGCATAACATAAGAACCCACCATAAAGTCATGACCTGGAGATGCTTGCAATCTGCAAATCATTTATAGTTGTCAATGGCTTTAGTGAGGTGTTCCTGCACTAAAGCTTGGGTCAATCAAATATGGGCAGCATGATCCGCGGCAGCTTGCACTTCTGGTCATAAACATGATCCAACTGAGAATGATGGGTTATAACCCAACGTTGCTTCATATGGTGAAAAACCTGTGGAAGCGTGAGTCACGTTATTGTATGAAAATTGGGCAAGAGGCAGGTCATCGGCCCAGGTATCCTGCACTGCTACAGCATAACAACGCAGGTACTGTTCGAGAACTTGGTTAACCCACTTGGTCTGGCCGTTGGACTGGGGGTGATACGCCATGGATCGACAGGGGGTTATCTTAAGGATTGACAAGAGTTCACTCCAAAACCAGGCGGTAAACTGAGTACCCCTGTTTCTAACAATTTCCTGGGGAAGACTGAACATTGAAAACACATGTCAAACAAATAGACGCGCCATTTCTTCTGACATAATTGCAGAAGTACAAGGAATAAACAGGGAAAATTTGGTAAAGCGATCTACCACTACCATTACTGCTGTGAAACCATTAGAACAGGGGAGGTTGACAATGAAATCTATGGACACCGAGGTCCATGGACCTTCCATCTGTTGTAAAGGGTGCAGAAGACCATTTTTTCTGGAATGGTCTGACTTGGCCCTAGCACAAATAACACAATCGGCGATCCAAGCTGGAACCTCTTTGGTCAGTCCAGCCCAATTAAAGGTTTGCTTGATCAAGTCAATGCATTTCTTGTTACTGGGGTGTCTGACTGCGGGGGGATCATGGTGTGCACGGAATACGGTCAGGCGGAAGGAGGGGGAACCCAAACATGAGAATAAAAGTAAATGAGACCTTCTTCTAAAGAATATAGGGAGTGTTTGGGACTCAGTGAGTTAAGTGTTCAATCAACTCCACGCCCTCAGGGCAGGCTGTTTGACTGGCTAACACCTGGGCCAATAACAGGTCATCAGGTGACAACGCGGTGGAGGAAACAATGGAGGGAGCAATTGACAGAATTTGAGTGGCAGGAATCATGGTAACGAGATCCTCTACCTCAGTTTCTGAGGGGCAGTGAGTGGGACTACAGCTTAGGAAATTGGGGAGGACATTTAGCGCACCTTTGACAAATTCATATTTGAAGTTAAAACTGCACAGGTCCCAATAGGTTTGGGCTTGCTGGTGTGCCAATTTTTGGGGTTTGCAAAAATACAAGAGAGCTTGGTGATCAGTGCAAACTGTTAACTCATGATGAGCACCCTGCAACAGGTACCACCAGTGAGTTAATGCCCATGCAACAGCAGCCAGTTCCTTGTCATAAATAGCCCAGGACTGCTCCATAGCAGTGAATTTTTGGGAGAAATAAGCAACTGGATGTTTGAGACCATCGTGGTCCTGAAGCAGCACCGCGCCCACAGCTACTGACAAAGCATCGCATGCAACAATATACGGTTTGGTGGGGTTGGCATGTTTCAAAATGGGAGGAGACATGAATACTTCCTTAATTGATTCGAACGCCTGCTGGCATTTGGGGGTCCAACAAAATGGTACGTTTTTCCCTGTGAGGGGATGGAGCAGGGCGGCCAACTGGGAAAGTGTGGGGGAAAATTTTTTAAGAAAATGATAGTACCCAAGAAACTTCAAAGCTGCTTCTGTGTAGTTGGGGTTGGCCATTCTCAGATTGCATCTAATTTGTTGGGGGGGATGGCGACACCTTCTTTAAGTACCAAGTTTCTTAATTGTAACCTCTTCCTTGTAAAAGTCACACTCGGAAGCTTTGAGGAACAGACCTGCTTTATGCAAAGCAATCACCACTGCTTCTAAGTCAATAGCATGTTGTTCAGGAGTTGGGGAATGGACTAGGATATCATCAATATAAGCAATAGCGCAAGAGAACCGGAGATCCCCTAACACATTGTCAATCATTTGTTGAAATGTAGCGGGAGCATTTTTCAGCCCAAAGGGCATTATGCGAAATTGAAAAATGCCACGCCTTGTTTGGATTGCGGTCAGCCATTCTTGTCCTTCCATCACTCAAATCTGATTGAAAGCATTCACCAGATCCAATTTCAAAAAACACAGGATTTGGCAATTGCCTGACTGATTTTCTGTTCTAAGGGCAATGGGTAGGGATCTGTAACTGATATTTTGTTCAGGTGAACATAATCTATGCAAGGATGGAGTGCTCCATCCAATTTTCTTGCAAATACAATAGGGGAGGTGATGGGAGAGGTCTCTTTGAACAACCAGCCTTTCTTTAACATATCGTCCAACCAGCTATTAAGTGCGGCCTCTTCCTCAGCTGTATGAGGATACAGCTGGCAGTTGATGTTCACCAATTCCACGGTTATTTGAAATCCACAATCATACCTGGAATGTTTTGGCAGATGGTCCACTTTTTCCATATTAAAAATTTCTCGGTATTTCATTAGGCTTTCAGGGAAATTGGCCAGGATGCCCACGGAGGTAACTATGGTAGTGATAGATCTGGTTCCTTGTAATTTTTGAGGGTGTTGATCAAAGGGAACTCTCCCTCTGAATCATCATTGGTGAATGACAATGTATTTGACTCTAAGTGTAACTTCACATGTTGTCGACGCCACCATCCCACACCCAAAATCACTGGGAATACCAGGTTTGGCATGGCTGAAAACCAATCGCAGAAGTTATATTGGTGGATTGAGAAGTGTAACGGCCGGTGAACAACATATGAAGACTGGTAAGCAGATGAGGCCACCATTACTGAGGCGCCCACATCCATTTCCAATTTTAATTGTTGTGCCAACTCAATGCTCATGAAGTTCCCCGCCGCTCCAGTATCCACCAGAGCTTTGAAGGATACATGATGAGGACTGACACTGATTCTCATAGGGACAAGGAAATAAGCGGAATTCTGTTTATTTGGAGATTTGGCCAACTTGAGAATGACTGAAGAGATAGCGGGTATGTCGAACCCAGGGTCAGGGTTTTTGGCTGGGGTGAAAATTGGGAGTACAAGTGCGGGAGAAATCATTTCTTCCATCTGGGCTTGCACAGAGTCGTTCATAGTTGACTCTGGAAGTGGCAATTCAGACTTGAGGGTTATGGAGGGGTTGGGATTCACTTCAACAGCTACTCTAGCGTCAGGCGCATCTTCTACATCTTTATTAGGAAATCCTATCATAAAGTTTCCCTTCTGATATGGGGAAACGAGGCGAGGTAATGCTTTGATAGTAGTTGTGGTGGCACATATCTGATCCATTGATTCCTGAAAGGTAGACCAAGCCACGTGGTGAGTGCAAACCAAATTCAAACTCGCTCTAAAGACTTCCTGAAGCATGTCAGTAGATAGGTCCAACGCGGAAGCCAGCTCACGAAAGGTGGAAATCAAAGAAGCCAAACTAGGGGCTTTGGCCATGTTTAGGAGTAGTCTGAGTAAGTGATTTGATTGGGACACATGGGGTTTTAGGGCAGCTGATATAGCAGCCAGCAGGGGAATGGGATCTTCTTTTTGTGGGGAAGAACGTAAAAGACTTCTCACCCAACGGCGGGCATCTCCATCTACGGCGTCCAACAATGCAAGACTTTGTTGGGCATGAGATATTGCCAAAGCATTACTGAGTACGACTGATGTTCTCATTTATACTTTGGCGAGAGCATCGAGAACCTAATTGGAGATTTCTTGGGAAGGGATACTTGATCCTTTTCCCAGGTCGGAGGAATCACGAGGAGAGGCAGTCTGCACTCCTTGGGTGGCTTAAATAAAGTTTCCCAAGATAGATTGTATGCTTTTCCTGAAGTCAGAAAGTGACCAAACAAACAACAAACAACACAAAACTTATTGCACGTTCATCTGTTAGAGGGTAACCACTGAAGCGCCCAATTTGAAAACCAAGGCGGAAATGGCTGGAATTAATGGTTGGTCAATTATGTCATGGAAATGGCAGAAGAAGTTTAGACCAGCCTGCCAGTTGGGATGCGTGAGCATCCAGAAAGCAAGCCAGAATGCCAGAGGCATTGCCGACTGTATGACTTGATATGGAGCTGGGAAATAGGATACCACAAAATGGTGGCAGAATGTCAGGGTTAGGAGTATCCCAACGGCAAATCACACTGAATAGACTTCAGACTTAGGGGTTCTGGTAACAGGGGTAGAAACTACTGGGATATTTTCTACAAGATTCTTGGTTGTTAGAACCATTTCGTTGGGGGTAGAAGAGAGGCGAATTTTCTCTTGTAGTTGGCGAACATAGGGCCATAAAATACCTGTATATTGCTGCAGGAAGGTCATGAGAACAGGGTTGTAGAGCCAAAAATTTCAGACTTGTTGAGCCCAATTGGCGATAGAGGGAATCATGGTAACCAAGAGAATTGGTAAGGCCCACCCAGAATGTGGAGCGGCGGACCACCAGGGAAACGCCATATGGAATGTGGTTGAAAGGAAGGAGATAAAAATTTGGGGTCTTAAAATTTTTATTTGGGAAATAAAATAAGAAAATTGACCAACAATTTTCTCAGAGTCATGCAACTGATTAAATAGTGGTCAGTTGGGTAGTGACAATGACATGGGCAGGATCCACAAATTTGGCCTAACCAGCGAATTGGATGGTAGTGGGGGGGCTTATTCTTTGGGAACCAACATCACAAAATTTGGCGGTGGGCTGAGACTCTGTCAGTTTGACCTCAAACGTCTTAACCAGGGGTAAATTACATTTCTAACAGTTAGCATGATGGCATTTAGCCCGACGAGTGACAGGAATCCCCCAAGGCCATCCCATATAGGGATGGGACCATTTGGTTGTGATTGGGTTCAGGACAGCCTACCCGCCCGCGCTCAGTCATCTAACCATTTGTTTGGTTAATAGTAGCTCATTGTACATGACGCCCAAATTACTATCAGAGGGCTTCAAACTTTTGTTGATGTCATCCAAAATTTACTTTCTACTGATTTAGGGATCGAATTGGAACCATCAGGCAATCCAGCTGATATCTCATTCTTCATACTTTTAAAGCCATTTGAATTTCATCCATCAGCATGATTGCCACTCAAATTAGATCTGACCAATTTCAGTTCGATAATCTCAGCACAGATTTCACTAATTCCTTGCAACAGTTCTGCTGAGGTGAGTGAGGGAATCAGGGGTGGGATCTGAATTGGATGGGCTATCACCCATCGCTCATCAACTATGTGGGCGAGATCACCCTGGGTGATGAGGGGTACCGCCATCCTCTTTAGTGTTTTTTTTATTCAGGAATGGAAAGATAGCTCGATCAAGAGCCTAAGGACACTCCCTGAGACTTACATGGGACTTCCAAGTTAACTTTCTGGTATTTAGGATACATCTTTGCCCTTATCATAAATTGGTGACCAGTCTTATCAGTTTCCCCTTATGATTATCAATCCTCTTTTATTTTATTACTTTCCATTTAAGGAAGTTTATTGATTCACTAGACGGCATGATGTTTTGCTTATTGAAACCCAAATCCTAAGGAGAAACTTGTATGACTACCATTTTATTTTTGATATGTAGCTCTATTTTTTCACCATTATTGATTCTGAACTTTCAATAAGTTAATCAGTATTCTTCTATCAAATTCTTATAATAGACCTGAAAATATTTCATTTGGCTCATAGGTTCATGAAATTAATGTAAAGTAGCTAGATTAGAATGGTAATGCAATTATTTGATATTAGTAATTTTTTAATATTCAGGGTATTATGTGGTATAGCCCATATGATAAATGTAAGCGGATTAGAAGGACCTGAGGATAGTAAAATAACTCTGGTAGCAAATTTGCACTTCCTAATGAACCACTAAGTGACCAAGAAACTAGTAGTAATATGGCCCCAAAGTTCTCTAGCTGGTGAAGGATAATTTATTTTAACAGGCGCATGAAAATGGCCACAATGCGCTCTATGATGCACAAAAAGCTTATCAAAATGCAAAATAAAACGACAGAATGGAAAAATTATCATGGAAAATATTTATCATAGAAAAAAGTTAAGACTTAAAATAGGATATCAGAACTCTCATAAATGAGAGCACTGGCCTAGATAAAGTAAGGACTTTGAGGTTGGCAGTGCTATTTTTTGTCAGTGCAGCTCTTTTCCAAGTTACAGCTGATCCTGGGTTTGTGTTTTTAAAGAAAGTTTTAAATGGAAAAAAATGTCATAGGAACTAGAATTATAAGGGATGATTAGGCACGCCATGATTAGCTGCTCCCTAATTTCACCTCTAAAATTTTCACCTTTCAAATTGAGACCCCTCCATCTTTAGAGTTCCAGCGCTCAATAAAAAACAAATATGGAATTGGAAAGGTATTTTGAAGAATTAAAAAAGGAAGATTTAAAATTGAGGTTTGTAGTATAGGATTTGTGGTAATAGTTAAATATCTTATCATGAATATTAAAAATAAAAGAGATTTAGGATATGTGATTCAGGAATCAGGAAAATACATTAAGGAAATTGGTCAGAGGTAAGTGAGAAACGTAACTGGAGTTAAATCTAACATTTTTTGGAAAAGATGTTGAAAAATTTCTCTACACAAGAGCTAAATTCTCTCAACATATAACCAGCTAGCCAATGTGAGGCTAAGAGTAGCGTCTTATAAGAAGAAGGGTTGTAGGTACCACATGGCTTATTACCATTTGTGGAAAGGTTTACATTTCATTTTACTTTTTTTCTCAACCTTCTGACAAGGTTGGCCGATCAGGAATCCATCCTTAATGGGTAGAATTGTCACAGTGATGAGTAAGAGAGAAATTTCGCAACAATGGAGATTGGTATGGAAATGTAAAATACTTTATCCTGGGAAATGGGTGGTTTAGGGAAATTTGGTACAAAAGTAGACATTGTGGACTTGCAGAGTCAGAAATTCATGAGGGTGGGAGGTCAAGACAGGGATGGAATGGTACAGCCTCCATAGCCACAACTTGAATTGGGCTCCTCAGAGTTATCAGAGTGGCCGGGAAAGAAAGATCAAGTGAATGGGGTGAATTAGAAGCGATACTCACCCCACCATTACTAGGAGACAGGGGGTAATGGCAACAATGACGCGCAAAGGGAAACACCTGTGGTAAGATGGTCAGAAATCTTCAGCGTTGGCCAAAATTATTTATAGCAACTGGCAATATCTTTATATGGAGAGGACAAGGCGATGCAGCATGAGTAGCAGGAGTAAACTTAACCGTGGGACATGACAGCCCCCTGCTGGTCAAATCCAGAGGAAATATCAGATGAAAATGGAAACCTTAGTTTTGGAATAAAATTCACAGCCTTGATAATGTAACTATTGCATGATAAGCAATGAGTTACTAAAGGTGGGTGGAGGAACCATACAAGGAGGTAAGCGAACAAGCAGACAAATCCACAAAGCTAGTAAAGGGTATGGCTGATGAAAAACTTTATTGGCAGGTCTGCGCTGTTTGTACCAGTATAAAAAATTCAACTGACTTAATAGTAAAGCTTTTGCAATTCACTGCATCAGGGCTCTGCTATTGTGCCAGGCCAACAGTACAGGGACTGCTGGCCCTTTCTGTTTTTCCTTCATATGTGTACCAACCCCTACAAGTCCACGTCCAACCCACCAACTTAGAAGACCAAAAACTTCTTCTTAGCGCCATTGGCCCCTTTTTGGAGTGCACTGGTGGTCCTCATCACCCTTCCTGGGCTTCATGACCCCTTTACTCCTTCTCCCTCATGACCAATCACCAGCCCTTCTTGGGTGTGCACTGGCAAGTCTGTTCCCACCTTGGGCGGCCCAGCTCCCTAGATAGCCCACCCTCATGGTTGACAGCCATCAGAGATTGTCATTGGTGCCTGGTTAGCCAGGTTCCCATTGGGGGTTTCTTGTAGGGCTAAGGTACGGGAGTTGGCAGCGCTTTTACTCTAGGTGCACCACCCTGCACTTACCTTGGGGATCTCTAGTTCCACCTTTACCAACCTAGCCATTTTCACTATTGACATTAAATAAAGGTGAACAAAGGCAGATATATATTTAGTAATGGGGAAATTACAACTATTTATATTAGGCGTTTCCATGACAATCTGCTGCACGCCTATCAACAATTATTGACATTCATTGCCAGCACCCCAACCAATCATTAACGCTTCTGCTGTCAATTGTTCCCTCATAATTTATCCTTCCTGAACACATAATTTTAGTTCAATTCATCTTCAGAATCAGTTGCTGGGCAGTCATATATATAATTCCTATTATATATATAATCAAATATCCTTAGTCTTTAGTTACCAGTAATTCAGAACTCTAGGCTGCGGAATGTTTATTGCTTGCTTTCATATTGGAACCCTTGGCATTATGCTGGGAATACAATTATCCTCAGCATAAGTTGCTTGTCAATCCCAAATAGTACATAATTGTACCATACTTGGCATTAATCGCCAGTGATCCCAAAAACCTTAACGTCAGCCTTTCAATCTGTAGTAATTCGTAAATAAGTCGCCATCTTAAGCTTTGGTCACCAGTGTCAAATCACTAATGATTGATTAATATTGTTGATCATCCTCAGCATAATTTTTCTGGTGATTGTAAAAATCTAATTCACTATCTCAGATTGGCCCTGATACATCAAGACTCAGCATAATCATAGAAATAGCTCAACACAACCCAACCCAATGGGGAGCACAAATTGGCTTATTATTAACTAAATACTATGAAAATGCAGTAATGCTTAATCTACTGATGCCAACTTTTATCATTACCTTATTTTGAATCTATGTGAGGAGTCCATCTAGTTAAATTTCAGAAATTTCCCCATCCCTTAACATATTGTATTCTTTTAGCATGACTCCATCTATTTGGTAGCCAAGACTACCTTAGTGCGATGGTGAGGAGATTTGGGCAACCAACGTCTCCAAGAGGCGCCAGAAATTACACAAGTGGCTTTTGCCAACTCCAAACCATACCTCCGACTACTTGAGCAGCACACCAGTGGAGCCCCCTGTAGTGAGCATTAGTGTAGTAAAAGTTACAATTTTTTATATAAAAGCTCTGCTAGTGTGCCAAAACACATATTATGAGGACTTCTGGCCCTTGCTGTTTTTACTTAATAGGCATACCAAACCAATAAATCCATGTTCAACCACCAACCCAGCAGACCAAAAACTTTGCCTTAGAGCCATTGGCCCCTTTTGGAGCGCACTGGTGGTCCTCAGCCCACTTCTGTGTGGCCTGACCCCTTTCTCCTTCGCCCTCATGACCAATCTCCAGCCCTTCTCAGGTGTGCACTGGAAATTCCATCCCCATATTGGGAAGTTCAGCTCCTTGCTACACTACCTCATGGCTGAATACCAAAGCCCTTCGTTGTTGGTGGGCAGTTGGACAGGTTCTAATGGGGGTTTCTTGTAGGGCTGAGGTATAATAATTGGCAGCGCTGGCCACTCCAAGTGCGTCACCCCACACCTACCTTGGGGATCTTCAGTAACGCCTTTATTAACCTAGACACTTTCACTACTAACAATTAATGAAGGTCGGCAAAAGAGAGATCATTATTATGTGGGAGTTACAATTATTTATACTAGGCGCTTCCATAGCAATCCGCTGCCCGCCTATCAACAATTATTGGCATTAATCTCAGGCATCTTAACCAATCATCATTACTTCCACTGGCAGCCATTCCTTCATAATTTGTCTTTTGAAAAGACCAAATTTAAGTTTGACTCATCCTCACATTAATTGCTGATCATTTATATATAAAGTCTTATTAAAAACATAATTGAATATCCTTGGCCTTTAATTGCCAATAATTTAAAACTCTAGGAAGTGGAATGGTCATCACTTGCTCTCATATAAGACTCCTTGTAATTCAACTGGAAATACAATTATCCTCAGCATAAGTCTCTAGTCAATCACAAATACTACATGAAAAGTTATTCTTGGCATCATATGTCAGTTATCCCAAATACCTCAAAGTCAAACACACAGTGCTTTGTAATTTATAAGTATGTTGACATCCTAGGATTCAGTTGCCAGTGTCAAATCGCTAATAGATAATTGATATAATGTCAATGATCTTTGACATAAATTGCTGGTGATTGTAATAATCTAATACACTATGGGGATTGGCCCCAATACATCCAGACTCTGCGGAATCATCAAGATAGATCAACGCAACCCAATTGGGAGCACAAGTTTGCATATTACTACTAAAATTACTATCAAAATACAGTAATAAGTCAATCCACCAGCGTCAACTAATATCATCCCTTATTCAATATTTATGACAGGAATTTATCTGGTTAATATTCTGACACTTAATATGTTAGGAATAATGGAAACTAAGTTAGCTCTAGTTGTAAACTTGCATTTCTGCAGATCCATTTGAGTGGCTAAGCAACTGGAAGAATATGGCTTAAAGCCCTCTACCCAACAAGGGGTAAGCCATTTTCAGCAGGATCATGGAATTGGCCACAATTTGTGCCATTATGCTTAAAAATGTCTTAAAAAGTGACAAAGTAAACAGACAGAAAGGAATTTGTTTATATTATAAAAAGAAAAAGCATGACTTAAGATAAATTATACTAGTAAACTCACAAGTGAGAGCACTGTACTATATAAAGAAAATGGCTTTGGGGTGACTAGCGGTTCTTGGCCACTGCAACTACTTCTCAAATTGCAGGTAATCCTAGGTTTGTGCTCAAAAATCTCGGTTTGCAAACTTTTCATGAGAATTGGGGCTAGAATAATGATGAGGTACACCATTATTGGTTGCTCCCTAATTTAGCTTATTGAATTTTATAATCTTAAGATTAAAAACATGCTCCATACTTGAAGGTCCAGTGCTTAATCAACAACAAAAATTATAGATTTGGAAAGGTATATTGATTAAAATGAAAAAAGGTAGAGTAAAAATTGAGGTATGATTACAAAGATTCCTAGTAAAATTGATGTCTTACCATGAATAATAAAAATAAATAGGGATTTAGATTTTTGATACAAAATTTCAAATCTAATAATTTGGGCAGAGGTAGAAAAGAAAATAACCTGGAGTCAAATCTGTCATTTTGGCTGGTGTTGTTTAAGGATCTTTCTACAAAAGAGTCCAATTATTTCAACTTACACTCAGCTAGGCAATGTGGAGCTAGGAGTAGGCGTTTTATGAGATAATATAGTAGTCACCACTTGGCTTAGTTGCCATTTGTGAAAACCCTTACAAGGAAGTTATGATGAGATAGTACTCTTCTTTATATTTTTCTCATTAGGGTGGATACTATATATCTGACAACGCTTGAAGCTAATAAGAAAATATTACCACAGGCGTAAAAACTTATGAGAGCTAGATTTTTCCAGAAAGTACATATTAATGACAATATTAAGTGACTAAAAACTATAATATTACCATTAAATGGATTATGAGTAATTCATAGGTCAAAGTAATTTATAAATAATGGTATCAAGTTTTAATATCTATAAATGACAGACTGGGAAAAAATATCTATAATATGTTGTCCCAAATCTGTTTATATTGGGAGAGGGGATGTTATACAAACTTATATAATAAAATAAAGCCCTTCAACTATTAGTTGTCTTCTATAATGCTATCTGTATTAAAAACTTTACAAGATAGATTTTATTAACTTCAGTATAATTTTGTGATTGGAAATGTCCCAGTTTCTGATTGTCATAGAATTGCCATATAATTAATGCCATCTGATAACGCCAATTGATGCCTAGCATGAAGGCTGGACATCCAAGGTAATTCTTAGAGGCTAGTGACACTAGCAAACTTAACTTCTTACTTAGAATATCCAAAAACGAGAAAAAAACAAAAAGCTTAATATTTAAGTGCTATAAAAACTTATTTTATTTCAAAAAATAGGTAAGCGAAGCAAAAACTAAAGGAACAGGGGAACCCACATACATGATGGAAAGATACTAAAGGTAACGGGTAATAAAGTTCCTTAAATACCTTTTGTTTATATTGAAGTGATAAAAAGGCGTTTTAAAATGATGGAATTACCAGGGTAGAAAGATAAAAAAAATCCAAAAAGGGTTAGGAGTGGTGTATGGTCATCCTCATAAGGTCACCCTTCCAGGGAGCAACCATACACCATTCTTTAAGCTCATCCATAATTAATGAGTAATAAAGGCACAGACCAGTGCCAAGTTCAGCCACATCTGAGAGACCAAAAAGACAATTCAGCTTGACATAGAAAACCAAGCCCAAGTTAATTTACAAAGGCTGAGAGCCTTGTCATATTGACAAGGCCTCAGTTGTTAGACCAGTGTTTTTAGTAGATACTTAGTTAAGGTAATTACATCAATACATATTCTTAATTATTCTCTGAAACCTTCTATTCTGCTACAATAATCTAACTTATATGATGATATATCTTAATGTACAAAACTTAATAAAAATCCTTCTCCTTTAAAAGCCTCACCTATAAGTTAATTAGTTTTAGCTAGCAAAATTTAAGTATTTTTTAACAATTAATATAATAAACTCAATTATAGTGAGAGTCTTTCTTTGATATTCTAATTACATACCTCTTTCTTCATAGATTTCTATGACATATTAGAGCATTTTTTTGTCTAACATTGCTCATAAAACCTCTAAAGTATACAAAATTATATGAAGTTTGCAAAAAACTGGATATCTAGATTAAGGGATACTTTGCATTTGAAATATAAGTATCTAAGTTATTACATTAGTTGGTATTTTTAATGACATCATTGTGGGGGCAGATTGTTCAAATAAGGCTTATTGGGATGAGGCCAAGGGGATCAAGTTGTTGAGCCTGCCTGACCTGAAGCACACTTTGGACCAGCGCTGGGTAAAGATAAAATATGCCAAGTTGGTTCTGGGGGTGCACATGATTATCAGATCATCATTACATCTTTGGCAGTGTGATGCACTAGCCATTGTGAGAATTATAACGGGTTATTACATTTAGTCAGAGAATGGTGCATTGAGTCCTGTTCAGTTTATAATAATGCTAAATCTTGAAAAAAATACCGCTTCAGTCAATAACACAAGTATGAGCTTACTTATGTTATAATAAGATGATGGATGAGAAGTTGCATTCATTGATTGGATTGGGTGCAGTGCCTTGCCCAATGGAAAGTGATCCCCCCAAATTGTTTAAAAAGTGGTTTCATGAACCAGCCTTCTTTGTTGGTCTATTTGTTTACAATAAACCCCATTAGTTCTTTATTAAATAAATGTTTGGTTTGACCTCTTTGCTGACCTCCTGGAGGAGGTCTTGAATAACTTAAGTTATTTTATCCTTTATAAATTATCTACCAATCCTGTTCCTCCTTTGGTGGAACTTGGACCTCTTTGAATTGAGTGACCAAAGAGCTTAGATGCTGAGACCACTTGGCGATGGACTCCTCCCTGGGGTCTAACCAAGTTCTAGAGTTTTTGTCATATTTGGGAATTTATATCATTTTATATACCCTCTCCTTGGGGCCAATGGTAGTAGCACCTTTACAGTGTTCTATTTTCTCTGTTGTTATCATGTTGTTCCCTTGTTGTGTTGTTAATCATTACCCATCATTTTTCAGGGAACAAGAGAGTTACAGACACCTTCTTAACAGAAAATTTATTATTATCTATTCTTTTATACAACACTTTTCATATAGTTTCACTATTTGATGCTGAAATTATTAGTCTTAACTTTATAGCAGATAATTTTGATACTCTTTAAGGTTTTTACATTAAAAAACTTATATGTAAACAATTGTTTAAAATTTTTGATCTATAAAAAGCATAAATAAACCTCTCTTATTGATTTAACTTACTCTCTAAATATAACTTTAAATTTGACTTTATTAAGTAATAATTTTATCCTTTCTTTCATAACTTCTATGACAATTATAATAGATTATCTTTATAGATGATACAATTTTTATATACTTTATATAAACAATTTTGTTTTTACCTTAAAATTGTGTCTATTAGCAGTTTATAGTCTAAAGACATCACTACAATATAGATTAAAACTATATATGGTTCTATATTCTTTCCAAAAAAATTGAGGAAGTATATGCCACTTTTATGTAAACATAGAATTATAAATGAAAATCCGTTTTTAGTAAGTTAGGTAGCACACTCTATGTATAAGTATCATCTTTGTAATATTCATATGATATTGTAAGTATAATCAATTATAAAAACGTATATAATAAGTTAGAATCTTTATTGATTGAACTGTAGCTTTTGCATAAAAACTATTGGCTTATGAAAAGGTGCTCTATAACAATTTACACAATTTTTTGATAAAGCTCAATGTTCTATAGTTTAAATAAATTACCTCATCTAAACATATCAATCAGACTTGTGGTCTTATTTTTATATTATTTTTATCTATAATTTAGAAGGGGAGTATACCCCAGTAGTAGAATATGTACCCTCTACAACTGCCTCCCCAAGTTCAATTCTAGTATAGGGACTTTGAATAGGGATGACTATGACTGTGTTGGCATTGCAAATCAATGCCCAAACCAAGATAGCGAATAGCAAAGGCGGTCCATGGAGTTCCTGGCCTATCATATGCCACACATGGAGGTTTTCCAGGTTTTATACTTTTTTCCCATTCATTTGATTTCCCCTTAATTAATGCAGTATCATCCCCAGGTTGGCCCACCTCAAATAAAAAATTTATCTATAATTTAGGTTATATTTACATACATGATCTATATTGTTATATTTGTGCTAGAGCAAAAATATTTTAAGTAGGTCATTGATCTAGTGTACTGTTTTATAATACTTTGTATAATGACATGATAATGGTAATAGTTAAAATAAACTTTAGGTTTTTATATTCTAGTAAATAGAAGTCTCTTTAGGGTTTGTGGGGTTATCATAGCTTGTAAAAAGCTATAAAAATATAAGATCCCCTTCCAAGATTATCAATCTTTGGTTTTTGCACTCACTGAGGCTTCTGAGGCCAACAATGCAAGAGTAACAGTTGTTTAGTATTTTAGGGTCAATTAATATAGATTAAAAAATAAGAAAACCTTAATAAAATGATATCAGGATTTATAATCATTATATGAATTGATATTTTAATATTTATATGATATCATTTCACCAGTAGTATAAATAAATTTCATAATAAGCTATGCTGGTGCGGGGTGAGATATATAGTATACTATTGGTAGCACAAATTATACTTGTTCAGAGGTAAGGGTAATCAATAGGAATATGATGATCAAGTTGATTTTGGCATGGTTTCTGAGTAATATTTGAAAGCATGAATACATATTTCCTAATTATTATATAATATAATATATAATAGTCATTTGTATCTTATTATTTGTCAATACAATACTTAACATACATTTAACAATTAAATAGACATTTAAGTTTAAAGACCCAACACCTTTATCTAAACTGCAAAAAATTTCCCACAGGAAAAAGAGGGGACCAACGGCGCAAATAGAACCTTTAGTACTTTTGAGCAATTTGGCTCAAGTTTTTGATATTTGGTGGGTCACTGCTCTGCTCTTAAGGATCCCATACTGTGCCCTTTGTCAGAAATTTAACCAGATTAATTCCTCCCATAATTTTCAAAATTAGGGTCAAGATTAGTTGATCCAGTGAACTAATCATTCACCTGGTTCAATGATAATTCAATAAAGTAATATGCCAATTTGTGCTCCCCATTGGGTCAGGTTGAGCTATTTCAATGAAGCTGCCAAGTCTAGAAGTTTCAAGGGATTATCTCTGCACGCAAGTTAGTGTAATTTTGGCCACTGGCAATTTACGCTGAGGATGATTAGTATTTAAATATCAAATAATTATTAGTAATTTGATACCAGCAACTGGAGCAAGGATGTTGACACAATTATGATATTAATTTGGATTCATTACAGAGTGCCAATTTGATGCTGAAGTGTATGAGTTTACTGGTGACTGAATGCCAAGAATAATCAAATCATATACTATTTAGGATTATCTGATGACTTATGCTAGGGATAACCATATTGTCAGCTTTAATGCAAAGGGTTCCAATAATTGAGCAAGCAATGACCATAACGCTGCCTAGGATTCTGAGTAATATCAACTAAATACTTAGGATATATAATAATAATTTATATTAGTAATTTTCATATGACTGACCAGCGACTGATGCCAAGGATATGTTGAACTAATATTTGGTGATCAATTCTGATGAAATATGATGGAAAGGTTGCCAGCAGAAGCGCTGATGATTGGATGGTATTCTGATAATGAATTCCAATGATTTTTGATAGATGGGCAGCAGATTGCTATGGAAACGCTTAAGTATAAGTAGTTGGATTTCTCACATAATTAAAATCTCTTGCTCCCATTAATTATCAGTTTTTAGTAGTTAGGCCTCTAAATTAGTTAATTGATACAAGAGATCCCCAAGGTAAGTGCTGGTTAATGCACCTGGAATGGTCAACGCTACCAACTCCCATACCTCAACACTACAAGGAAGTCCCATGGGACTTGGCCAACTGGCCACCAACAATAAAGGACTGAGGGCTGTTGGCCTTGAGGTTGGTGTAGCCAGAAATCTGGCTGTAAGTCCTGGAGACCAGCCCAGCATCTGGATAGGGATCAACACCCCTTTCAGACAAAAAGGGATCACAAGGCCTCAGTATTAACTCTGTCACAGCTGAGTGACCTAGCCCATGTGATAGATGAGCGCTGGTTGACTGCTCTTCCCCCTACTCAACCCTGGTAAGTTTGATAGAAGGAGTCTGCAGGGAGATTGCGCACACCAGATGGCATGGACTGGCCCCTGGGACCCCCCCCACTCCCTAGTCAAACTATGTCGAAATTTTGGGGAAACAGCATTTTCCAACATCAGAGCCCAGCCTGCAAATTCCGGTCTGGTTGAGCTTGTCCAGACTGGCCATCACCATAAATCAGATCATGGTACAACTCAGATCTCGAACCAGGTGCCAGATGACTTGGACCAATTGCCCCAATTCTCCAAAATGGATTTAGGAAGTTCAGATTGCGCATTTAGTCCAATTGAAAGTTTGGTCCAAGTTGCAAACAACTTGATCCAAGGGACCCTGCCTCCTGGGATGAATCCAGAACACCTGATTCATGAAAACAGGATGACTCAGATGACCAGGACCTGGATAAGCAGTATCAACTTGGTTTGGCCCCAGGAATATGGAAAATTTGCAAAAGTTTTTTTTTGACTTTTGCTGAAATCTTAAGCATCACCCTATACCCTCCAAGCCAGCCAACTAAATCCCATCACCAAACCCTGAGCGCCTAATCCCATGATATCTTCCCCATGCAATTTACCCAGTACTTAAGGCAACCGCCCTGCCTGGGGAAGTTGTTGGTTCACTCTCTTATCTTCCATGCTTTACGTTTAGTAAAAATTTGAAATCCCCATTCAGCTTGCAGCAGCCTCCGTCCACCTTACTTTTTTACTAAGATTTTGCCAATCAATCTGATGAAGCGTTCTGTTGCCCATGTTCTCATACCAATGTTCACCAATTGGATCATCTGGTTGCTTGACCCCACCACGTGGCAATGGATCATAAACGCAATATTCCGCCTCACCCCTGATGGTGAACCCACTGTTTTGTTCATTATCATGCATTCATTTAATGAGAACCCTCCCATCCATTCAGCTGCCAAGTTCTCCAAAACTGCTCCCCAGTTGGAGCAGCACCTGAGCAGCCCCACCCCACCGCTCGCAGAATCAGGGTCCACAACCATCTCAGCCACTGATGGCCCATCCCACCTGTGGGACTTAGAGCGCCCCATCCAGGAGAAGCTCAGTCCCAGCCCCCTCATGGTTCACATTCTACCTCCACTCTCACTTCCAATCATGCAGTGGCCCCTGTGCCATCCCTCGCTGGTGTGCAAGCTCTCCTATTTAAATCTGAAGGCCAGCAACTGTGAGCCCTTGAGGAGTCGTCATCCTTCCTTCCTCTCCCGCCCTTGGGGGTTACCCCTGCATGACTCGCAGTTGCTCCCATTGCGACCATCTGGTTTGCCTTGGGGGCCTTTGGTACACTAATAAACTTTTACTTTCCTCACGTCCCCAATAGAACTATACTCTTACTAGTCACTCAGACTGCTATGCCTATGGCATTCTGGGCCCTCCACTGGGTGCTCATGCACCCTGACTGGGAGCAGAGTCTAGTTCTTATTAGCCAAATCCATGACATAATGAACCAACCAGTAATCTCAGCCTTCTCCGCCCTCCTCGCTGGCACTGATGAAGCGTTGGCCTATGCTCTCACTCTAAACGTACTCTCCTTCTGCAATCTGGACTTCTCCTTCTAGTCAGTGGCCTCATTCATCCAGGATTTCTGATAGGCTCTGCTAAATTGGTCCCCACCCTGAAAAGCTCCTGCAACGAGTGTCACTCCATCAGTTAACATGATAGGGATGGGGGTTCCCCCGGTCCCTTCTGATAAGGTGGCCAATAAAATCCTGGGCATCCTGGCAGAACTCCAGGTGTGCTTTATTACTGATAGTGGGAAATCCACGCTTCCCTCTGATGCCCAGCAGAGTGTGGCTCTCCTTAACGCCCTGGATGAGGATGCCCGTTGTTGGGTCAGGGGAGTGCTCCGCTCTGCTGCTAAGTCTGGCATCCCCACCCCCTTGCTGGCACTGGTCACTTCAGTGGTCCAGTCCCCTGAGTCGAGACTGGCACGCCTTCTCCATCTGCTTACCTTGGGACAGACAGCCATGGATTACCCTCCATGACCAAAGCCTTCACGGTCTTGGCTCCCACTGTACCCATCCTTGCCAAAATCGCCATCTCTGCTTTCTGATCTGCCTTGGACCCCACCGCGACCGCTCATACATCTTGGGACCCACTCCCTGGATCCTTAGATGTTGCATTCTCTGTGCCCTGTGCAATCAGGTTCAGGCTCTTTCACATCCCCGCGTGTATTGTCACAGCTCTATAGGTACCCCATACCACACTGCCCCCTGCCAGTGGTCATGGCCAAGGGAAGCATCCCCCTGGACTTGCCGCCCTTTGCCCCCCTCAGTGGCCACCTCAGGTACCTCCCCCTGGAGAACTTCTCTGCCTGTAGCACCTCCTATCCCCAGCCCAGATCAGGAGACTGGGTTGTTGGGTCCCAGCGCTCAGAGTCTGCTCAGTTTAGCACTATTGTTCCCCTGGTTGACCCCGCCTCCCTCCTGAAGAAAGTGGAATGGGCATACGCATTAACCCTTGCTTATCCATTTGGTACAATGAGGTTGCAAAGACCCCTCACTTGTTACACTCCACCCCTGTGCCTCTGGGCCAATCTCTCTTGATAATGGGTCATGCCCCCTCCTCGGCTGCCCTCTCCCTTGCTCATCCCAATAAAGAGGATCAAGCGAGCTTCCAGCTCTCCATTTCCTTTCCCTCAGAGTCAGGAGAAATCATAGTGCAAGCCCTCCTTGACACTGGAGTGGTGGGTAACTTTATTGACCTTGGTGTGGCACAGTCCTTGGACCTGGCGATGGAGGAAGCTTCATCCATCCTGGGAGCCTCATCAGAGTTTATGAAGTCCTACCACGTCTGAAGCCCATTGCACTTCTCAGTTCATGACTTTGGGTTTAGCGACCACTTCTCAGCCATACAGTATTTTCTCTAACCAGTGATTTTGGGGGTGGGCTGGCGGCGCCAACAAGTTCAAATTGTTCTTTTGAACAGCTCCTTGTTGTTCACAAACCAAGTTAAGTGGAGAATTTCCCTTGATAAAAACCCTTCCTCAGGGCAAATCTCTCAGCTCCATATCCCCACCTGATTCCACCCTAGTCAACCTCCCTTCGGATTTCCCCTCCTTCCTAGCCCCATATAAGGCCATCTTCACCATGTCACTGGCATCCAAGCTCCCCTCACACTCTAAATATGATTTTACATTCCAGCTGATGGCTGATCTAATTAAAATCAACTGTCCCCTCTCCCCTATAAAGAGGAAGAGGATAGGTTTTGGGCATTTGGCTGGACGAGATGTTAGAGAAGGGGTGGCTCATCAAGACGTCTTCCCCTGTCGCCTCCCCCATAGTTTTCGCTAGGAAAGCAGATGGATCCCTGCGCCCCAGTGTCGACTATGGCCACCACAACAACATTACCATCCCCAACCCATACCCATACCCCTTAAAGCAAAGCATTTCCCAAGCCATTGCCAAGTCCTGCGTCTTCTTGAAGTTGGACTTGGTGAACGCCTTATATCAGGTGAGGGTGGCGAGGGGACAGGAGTGGCTCACAGCCATCCACACTCGCCAGGGTATTTTCCAGTTCATGGGGATGCCTTTTGACCTGAAGAATGCCCCAGCCACCTTTCAGCACTCATTGATGATGTGCTGGGGGACTTGCACTTCTCATGTGCTGTGGCTTTATTGATGACATTTTGGTCCATTCCCCCACCCCAGAGCAACACGCTAAGGATCTAGAAGTGGTGGTGGCAGCCCTCCACAAGGCAGGGCTCTTCGTGAAACCTTCCAAATGTGTATTCTTCAAGGATGAGGTTACCTTCTTAGGTAATCTATTTCTGAAGGATGGCTATGCTGTTTCTCCCTGCAAGCTTGAGGCTATTCAGTCTTGGCTACCACAACTACACAAAAACAACTTTGCAGCTTTCTTGGAACCGTCACCTTTTTTTAAAGAAATTTTCCCCTTCTCTCGTTCAACTGGCAGCACCCCTGCATCCCCTCACCGGGAAAAATGCCCTTTTCAAATGGTCCCCCAAGTGCCAGCAGGCCTTTGAGGCTATCAAGGAGGTTTTCCTCACAGCCCCCATCCTGCGGCATGCTGATACCTTCCACCCTTCATAGTAGCCTACGATGCCTTGTCAGTGGCAGTGGGTGCCATGTTGCTACAGGAGCATGAGGGAGCCGAGCACCCAGTGACTATTACACACATAAGTTCACCGCAACAGAACAAGAATGGTTGATATATGACAAGGAGCTAGTGGCGGTGGCATGGTTGCTCAACCACTGGTAGTACCTCCTGCAGGGCGCCCACATGAAATCATCATTTGGACTGACCATAAGGCATTGCTCTACTACTGCAGACCCCAGAAGCTAGGGCATCAGCAAACTCGCACATATCAGGATCTTTGTGGGTTCCATTTTAAGTATGAATTCATAAAAGGTCCTCTGAACATTATTCTGGACATGCTCAGCCAAAATCCCTCCCTGTCTCCTAATGGGGGAAGACCCGCTAGACCTTATGAAAGTATTTCCCCCTTCCCAAATCCTCTCATCGGCCCCCCCTACAGTAGCCTTTGCTGACATGGACCCTGAAGTTCCACTCCTCCTCCGTGTCCTCGCCTCCCAAACCTGTTGCACTGAAGAAATAGATCTTTTTGCTGACTTAATGTCCATGTGTTGCAAGAAAGCTCCATATACTTTGTGGGATGGAACAATCTGGTTCTGCAATCAGGTTTGGGTTCCCCTCTCCATACGTAGCCATGTTATTGATGAACATCATGTCCCCCAGACAGTTGTCCACCCTGGCATCAAAAGTGTGCGGATCTCTAAAGAGAACTTACAACTGGCCTGGGTCCTCAAAGGACATTTCCACCTGGATCTCTCGTTGCATCACCTGCACCTGGGCGAAATCAGATCATTCTGGGATGAAAGGACTACTAAAACTTTTGCAGCAGGTTGAGGGCCCATGGACCTCAGTCTCAGTGGACTTCATTGTAGAGCTTACACCTTCCTGTGGCTCAGGTGCAATCATGGTAGTTGTAGACCAATCTACCAAGTTTTCACTATTCATCCCATGCCTTTCTTCTATTACTGTGGTGGAGACCGCAAATTTATTTGTCAAACATGTCTTTGCCATGTTTGGTCTCCCAAAGGAGATAGTGAGTGACAGAGGACCCCAGTTCACTGCCCAGTTCTAGGAAGAGTTGCTAACTCTCTTCTGCATCAAGCCCTGTAGATCCACTGCCTACCACCTCCAGTCCGATGGGCAGACTGAGCGGGTGAACCAGGTACTGAAGCAGTACCTGTGCTGTTATGCAATGGCCTCGCAAGACACCTGGGCCAAGGATCTACCTCTAGCATAGTTTGCATACAACTTCCCCCATTCCTCAACCAACTTCTCCCCCTTTGAGGCTACTCTGGGGTATAACCCCTCTTTCCAAATTGGCCCCCAACTCTCCTCAGCAGTTCCTGCTACCATGGACCATGTAAGCTCACTATGTGAGATGAACAATCTGGTCTGCGAACACTTGAAAAAGTCCATTGAGGACTACAAAAAGTTTTCTGATCAGAAGCGCCTTCCAGGACATGAGATCAAAGTTGGTTCCCTTGTCATGTTAGATACCCGCAACCTTCCCCTGAAAGCCCCCACCCGTAAGCTAGCAGCCAAATGCTCAGGACCCTTTGAGGTTGAGAAGGATTTAGGCAACAGAGTCTACCACTTGAGACTGCCCACGCACTGGAAGCAGCACAACGTCTTCCATACCTCCCTCCTAACCCTCTTCAAGGGGGAAAGGCCAACATTCCCAAAAGCCAATTGTCATTGAGGAATCCCAGGAAGTGAAGGTGGAGGCCATTCTGGCTTCCCGGAGATCATGCCAATCCATTCAGTACTTAGTCACTTGGAAAGGCTACCCCTCATATGAGAACAGCTGGGTGAATGCGCGCAATTGTACTAACTGCAAGGACCTGATAGAGGAATTCCATTCTTCCCACCCTGCAGCCCCCCACCCTCCTTCAGAAGATCACGGCCATCCTGGCCAAAAAACTACCAGAGTGGCACAAGAATTATGCTTTGGTTCATGCCCCTGGTGGCGGAATCCTCCCTGTCAAAAAAGGAAAGGGTAGTGTAAGTCCTGGAGACCAGCCCCTGCAACTGGATAGTGAACAACACCCCTTCCGGACAAAAAGGGGTCACAAGGCCCCAGTGGACCCTCTGTCACAGCTGTGCGACCTAGCCCATGTGATAGATGAGTGCTGGGTGACTGCCCTTCCCCCCAAAGATACCCCATTCCCACCTCTTCCCCCTACTCAACCCTGGTAAGTTTGATAGAAGGAGTCTGCAGGGAGATTGCGCACACCAGAGGGCATGGACAGGCCCCTGGGACCCCCACTCCCCAGTCAAACTATGTCAAAATTTTGGGGAAACAGAATTTTCCAACATTAGAGCCCAGCCTGCAAATTTTGGTCTAGGGGAGCCAGTCAGGACTGGCCAGCACTGGAAATCAGATTAAAGTATGACTTGGATTTGAAACCAGGTGCCAAATGACTTGGACCAATTGCCCCAATGCTCTGAAATGGATCTAGGAAGTTAAGATCGCGTGAATAGTCCAATTGAGAGTTTGGTCCAAGTTGCAAACAACTTGATCCAAGGGACCCTGCCTCCTGGGATGAATCCAAAACACCCAATTCCTGCAAACAGGATGACTCAGATGACCAGGACCTGGATAAGCAGTATACTCTTGGTTTGGCCCCAGGAATATGGAAAATTTGCAAAAGTTTTTTTTTGACTTTTGCTGAAATCTTAAGCATCACCCTATACCCTCCAAGCCAGCCAACTAAATCCCATCACCAAACCCTGAGCGCCTAATCCCATGATATCTTCCCCATGCAATTTACCCAGTACTTAAGGCAACCGCCCTGCCTGGGGGCAGTTGTTGGTTCTCTCTCTTATCTTCCATGCTTTACGTTTAATAAAAATTTGAAATCCCCATTTGGCTTTGCCATGGCCTCCATCTGGCTTACTTTTTTAATAAAATTCACTGATTATTATGTTGAAGCACGCCATTTCCCAAGTTCTTATAATGATGTTCACCGACTGGATCATCTAGTTGCTCAACCCCACCACATGTCAGTAAATCATAAATGTGATAATCCACCTTGCCCCCAATGGTGAACCCACTGTTTTGTTCATTACCACATGTCCATTTAATGAGAACCCTCCCATCTGTTCAGCTGCCAAGTTCTCTAAAACCACTCCCCGGTTGGAGCAGCACCTGAATGTCCCCACCCCGCTGCTCATGGACTTGGAGTCCACAACTGCCTCAGCTGCTGATGACTCAGCCCATCTGTGGGACCTGGAGCGCCCCATCCAGGGGAAGCTCAGTCCCAGCCTCCCTCGTGGGTCACATTCTACCTCTGCTCTCACTTCCAATCATGCAGTGGCCCCTGTGCCATCCCTCGCTGGCGTGCAAGATCTCCTATTTGAATCTGAAGGCCAGCAACTGCAAATCCTGGAGGAGTCATTGTCCTCCCTGCCTCTCCTGCCCTTGGGGGTTGCCCCTGAAAGACTCATGTTTGCCCCATTGCAACCTTCTGGTTTGCCTTAGGGGCCTTCATTACATTAATGAACTTTTACTTTCCTCACGTCCCCAATAGAACTCCACTCTTACTTGTCTCTCAGATCGCTATGCCTATGGCATTCTGGGCCCTTCACTGGGTGTTTGAACACCCTGACTGGGAGCCCAGTCTAGCTTTTACTAGCCAATTCCATGACATTGGCTGACCATGATGGAATACAGTTTTGCCAGTGCACGCCTAAGAGGGGCCAGCAATTCACCTTAATGGTGAAGATTCAAGGGGCAGGGCCACCCAGTAAGGGAGCTGAGGACCACTGGTGCGCACCCAAGTGGGGCCAATTCGCCAAAGTGAATTTGCTGGTCTGCTGGGTTGGTGAGTTTCCCTGCAGACCTGTAGTGAAAAGGTACGCCAAGGAAGGTTAAATAGAAAGGGCCAGCAGTTCTCATACTGTGTGGTCTGGCACACTAGCAGAGCCCTGATGTAGCAAATGTAAAACGTGCAACTCCCTTTTTTTAGCTTCTTCCCTTGTACACATCAAGTTGGTCTGTAGGGAGGTAGATCATATCAGGGGCATTAGCATTACCACAATACTCATCCTACCCCCAGCCTGTTATCACTCAATCACTCTGGAATTATAAAACCGGCCTCAAAACTCAAAAACCCTCACTAAGTCAGAGAATATGGTTCAGATTATTAAATCTGAAGTTACAGGTCACAGATTATTAATCCAAGCTGATAGCTGAACCAGTAGTTTTGATTTAAAATGAACGGTGGTATTGATCTCTCATGGAGCAGTATACGCTGAACAATTGGTCCAGGTAAAACACTCAAGTTTGGCTCTGAAAAAGTGACTCTGCTAATGATATGAGGTATCTGTTGTAAACGCTTCTACAAGTTTGTACAGATTGTAAAAGAAACCCTTTATACCATGCTCTTCTCAAAATTTTTAATGGAAAACACCAGTAAAAGGGCACAAGCAGGCCAGTTTCAAAACATCCTACAATTACCTTCCTTCCCCTAATATATGGCTAACAGACCCTCCTTAGTTCTGTTGTTGATTCATTCTCCATTCTGGGCCTTTATTAATTTAATTTCTATATTCTAAATTGAACTCTGGATATTCCACAAAGTTTACAGCTTCCATCAACCTCTTTCTTATATTTGGCAAAGCATGCCGCCATCCACCTTCTATTTCTTATGATCATTGAGTGTCTGTTGAGAATTTTTCATTCTCAATACTAGGTGACTCTATTAGTGTGCCAGGCCAAACAGTATGAAGACTGATGGCCCATGCTTTTTCACAATCATTAGTGACCTTTTCCTAGAAATTTTCAGGGCAACCTACCAATCCAGCAGACCAACAACTTCTCCTTCTGAGGCATAACCACTTGTTATAGCTCAGAGGTCCTCTTTGGAACTTGTCCAACAATTGTGGTTCAGCGGCCTCTATCGACTCCCTCAGGGTTTCTCCCCTTCAATCTTTCCAGTTCATCATTGTGGCTGCTAGTTGAATAGATTCCCACGGGGTTTCCATCTAGTTCAAGGTTGGGAGTTGGTTGCGCTGACTACTCCAGGTGTTTTAACCCAGCACCTAACAACTAGGGATCTTGAGTCCCACTTCTACAAGCTAAGCTAACAACTTTTAACTAAAAACTTAATAAAAATGGAGAAGATAGAAGATATTTTTAATAAGAGGGAGATCAAACTATTTATAGGCATTTCTTGCCTGTCCACATCATTGGCATTTATGCCAGCATCATCAGTACTCACTAGTGATTCTCCCTGCTTATTATTTGTCAGCACTCTCACTGGCAATACGCGTCATCCTCAAATGTCCATGATTAAGTTGATCCTTGATTCATCATAATCTGAATTAATTAAATATATTGACATCCTTGGCATAAGTCGCCAGTGCCAATTTAAACCTAAAATACTGTCAGGGATTCCGCCTGATACTCTCACAAAGTCAAAATATGATTCAACTTTATTTAATTAATATTAAATGGTATGGCATCCTTGGTATAAGTTGGTGGACCTCCGAGATTTGACTTTCTGCTGGAAATCCCACAATCATTTTCACATGAAGTTGGTTTGGTAATAAAAGCTGAGCTTAAAAAAATTAGTATTAATTGGTTTGACATCCTCAGCATAAGTCGCTGGTATCAAAATTAACTGAAAACTACCGGGATCATCTCCTGATACTTTTTTGATGTTGAATATAAGTAATTCATCATCTTAATTGATATTATTAATTATCTCAAAATCCTCAGCCTCAGTCACCGGTGTTGAGACCCACCAATTTTCTATTGGGCATGATGCCCAGTACTTTCTTGATCCTGCAGATCAAGACAGCTCAACCCAACCAAATGGGGAGCACAAATTGGGGTATTATCATAAATTATTAATCAAAATTAGCAAACTAATTGGCAATCATCCTCATTTAATTATTATACTAGTTTTATTAATATATGAGGAATATCATCTGGTTAAAAATCCAACAGTGTCACTCTAATCCTTTAACCCAGAAGTTTACTCCATCTTAGCAGAAGTCATAAAGAATTATGCTCCCAGATTATCTTCTCAGTCTGCCACCCAAAAGGGATAACCCCAACCGCCAAATTTTTCCCAACAATCTACCATTAGTTTGGTATGATCTGAATCTACAAGGGTGGTTTCAACTTACCGCTCACAAAGTCCTTTTCAAACCACTAGATTAACCTCACCAATCCACCACTGGCTTGGCACAATCCAGCCAACAATGGGCTTGGCAACCAGCTGATTTTAACACTGTTTATAAGAGAAAAATGCTTGTCCACCCAGCCTAAAAGAGGTTTTTGGATGCCAGATTATCTGGACACCCATCTTCAGGGCCATCTACCCAATAATATATCAATAAACTAATCCACCACTATGATATCTTTGATAACTCTGCGCAGAAGCTCACTTAAGTCATTTTACTGTGTAATGATTATTGCACTAACTAGTAATGAATTTAAACTAATTTGATTTGTTTTGCAGATCTGATGACTCAAATAGCAAAGTATCATCACTAAGTGAGTATGGATATTATTAGTGGTTTGGTGGCAATTTATTATATTGGGAATGTTACCAAAGGGCAGCAACTGCAAACCCATAAGTGGCCTTTCTCTCTGTGTCTTACCCTTGGAGATTGCCCCAGAAAGACCTTAAGCTGTCCCTTTTACAACCATTTGGTTTGTTATTAAGGCATTTTAATGAATTTGAATCAATTTACTATTCACATACCATGTAAAACGTCCTTCTGTCAAACCTTCAGGTCACCTGAGACCTTGGCATTCTAGACTATTCACTGGTCATTAACGCACTCAGCCTATATGAACATTCTTAATTTAATCATTTGAGTCCATGACAACACCTATGTTAATTTAGTTATAGATTAGATAAATTCAGAAATCATCATCTAGTTTAGTGAAGATAAAGCTATTGCTAAGAATAGATACTTTTATGGTCGTTTATGCTATAAATTTTAGTAAGAATTAATGGCAAAATTATATATAAAAAACTCTAGGCTTGTCTAATTGATATTGATTATTTTTGTATGATATTAAGATATCTTAATAATAAAAGGTTTTGGTATATCTAAAAATGCTTATCTCATTAAAATCTTTCTAGTATATAAATAAAACATATAACCTTATTATTAGTGCTAAAACATTTATACTATTCTAATTTTAAAGTTAGGATATTATTTATCTTATAATCAAGATCACTTATAGTATAATTACACTGCTATTAATTTAGTATATAGGTTTAATATAGTGAGAACAAGTATATAATAAGTTAAGGGGAGGATACCCCAGTAGTAGAATATGGACTTTCTACCACTACCTCCCCAAGTTTGATCCTGGTATTGAACTTTGGGTAGGGGATTATTATGACTGTGTTGGCGTTGCGCATCAATGCCCCAAACTGAGATAGCAAATAGCAAAGGCTGTCCATGGAGTCCATGGCCTATCATACACTGCACATGGAGGTTTTCCAGGTTTTATCCTCATTTCCCATTCATTTGGTTTCCCTTAATTGGTGTGGTATTATCCTCAGGTCATCCCACCTCAAATAAGATTTAAAAATAAAAAATTTAAGTTTATAATAAGTTAAAACATTATCTTACTAAAACATATTGATATGGCTCTCACTAATAGGTCATGAAAGAATATAAAATCAACAAAGTAAACTTTTATCTATAGAAAAATGAGCAACTTACTAATATAAGAGTTGGTTCTTCAAATCTATAATAGAACTTATTTTCCTGTAAAAATAACTAATTAATATTATTTAAAAGTACATTCCTCTACTGATCTTGCTTATTTGGGGTAAGCTAACCAGGGGATGGAAATTACCAAAAAAAATTAAAAGTTTAAAATGTTACAAAATGCTCAAACAAAAATAGTGCCAAAACTAAAGAAAACAAACAACCAGGGTGACAACAAAAAACTGCTGGATGTCCATGATGGAGGGGGAGGGGGGTCAGGGGCACTTTTTTGGACTCATCAGCATGAAGCAAGATGCAGGCCCAGGTGGAAAGCAAGGGGGTAGGGCATCAGCAGTATGGGTTTTTTATCACCTAAGGGGGTATGGAAGAGACTGTGCGCTGCAATAGAAGCACTGAAGTAGACCACAAAATCATGCTCCACCTGGATATGTACTTTGTGGAGCTTGATGAAGGTGCAATGTTTGATTAGGTTATCTTAGCTTTGGGTTGTGGCCACTGCTCCAAATTTTAAGTTAGAATTTTGGGAAATTTTGTGGAATTTGAGGAGGTCCCTCTTACTTGCACTGGTAAGGGTATTTGGGACATCAGGTGGAAGGAGACCCTAAGCCAGAATTGTAATGGACTTATTGTTAGATTTTGATAGAGGAAGCACTTGGTGAGGTATCTGCTTCAACAAGCTGATAATTGGAGAAGAACAGTGTAGCGTTTGTTTGTGGGATATAAAACTGTCATGGAAATTGGTTGTCATAATTAGTATGCAAAAACCATTCAAAGGTAAAGCTGGATGGTTCAATGAAATTCCCAATTCAGAAACCTTGGCCAATAAGGCCCAAGGAAGCTTGTTGAACTGGATCAGGGCATTGGCATACTTTTTGGGTTTGACTGAAGTTTAAGAGAAAGCTTGGGATTTAACTTTGGTCCATGCCACTTCCTTATTGGATGGGTGGTTGTAGGTCTTAGCCAAGGAGGATCTTGATTGGTTGGCACAGGAACTGTAAGTCCAGGGGATCGTCCCTTCTGCGTGGACTGGGAAATTTTCCCATTTTCTAACAAAAAGGGTCCAAAGAAGGCAGCTGTACCCCTTGTCACATAGGGCAACCTCACCCATGTGGTAGATGAGCGCTGAGTAACAGCGCTCTCTCTGGAGATTCCTCCCCAAAGTTCCCACGCTTGCATCCACTGAATTAGTTTGCTAAATAGAAGAAATCTGTGCCAAAATCATCAGAAACTGTCATTTCCATGAGCTGGATAGACTCTATAAAGCTGATGGTGCAGAATCCTCAAAATTGGAGTCAAAATGTCCAAAATATACAGGATTAAAGCCCAACGGGTTCACAACTCATAGTCAGAAGGGGACAAATAATGAATTCTCAGTCAAAATTACCAATGACATCAAGCCATTGAGAAGTACTGTTACTGACCCTAAACTTCTCTCAAAATTGTCAGTCTTTGTTCCTGATAGGCATATATCATCATTAAGGATTTATTGCCAATAATTTGAAACCCTCATTACAAAAATTGTGATCGTTACTCAAGGAATCCTGCTTGGCCAAACAAATGCCCCAGCGACTGGGCATGGGTGGATTGATCATCCTAAACCTGTTTCCTTTCATTGGGACTGCCCTTATGTGGGGTGGCCCTGGGGGATTATATTACCTGTTGGGCCAAATGCCATCACACTAACTGCCATAAATGCAGTAAAGCCTCAGTTCAGGTGTTTGCATATAAACTGATAGTGACTCAGCCTACCTCTGATTCTTTTGATATCAGTGTTGATTGAAGTCAATATTTTCCTCTCCCTCAAAAATTCATCAGGTTAAGTCAAAATTTGAGAGCCTCAATCCCTTCTTTGACAAGATACCACTTTTAACACTATTTAATCAGCTGCATTGCACTGAGGAAATTGTTGGTCAATTATCATTATTTAACTTTTTAATAAAAATTCCTCTACCCAATTCCAGTTTATTATTATGTTCAAACTTAAACCTCCCTTCCCACCTATTTCAACAACCCATGGGGCCTGTAGCCATGTTCACCTGGTTCTTTACTAGGTTTCTATACACAATTATGGCTCATGGGCACTCTGTGATGAAATTACTTCCTGGTTTCATAACAGTCACATAAGTAGCAGTGCCACTGACATTTATGCTTGTCATTTGGGTGCTTTGGCACTTCAATTGGCAGGTTGGTCTAAAATTAACTTGCTATCTTCCTGACAGGAACCACTGCAGCAGGCTTTGGGGATGGATGGTAGGATATTATCCCAGACAGAAAACAACATAGGAATGGAGGTAAGGTGGATGCTCACCACTGTGGAATTGAATCCTCTAAAAGCCGGAAAGAAGGGATATTTATATTTTGAGTGATCTAGCTCAAAACAGGATATAAAGATCATCTACCCATACTTGACATGGGCCCAGAATAGATGGGCAGTGGCAGAAGGTATAACAGCACAAGTGGAGATCAACAAGGAATTTTAGAAGAACTAGGGCAGAATATGACAAATGCCTTAGGGCCTGCTAGATGTGAATACCTATTTGGTACCACAAACTGAAGGATGGGGGCAGAACCATAGGAAGCCAAAATAACTATCAGTTCCCTATGGAGAACAGCAGACAAGATAGGTGGACAAACCTACAAAATGAGCCACTATAGTGGTGTCTGCTGGTAGCTGGGTGCATGTGATGGGGATAAGGGTGTCCTAGAATATTGGGGGCACAGTTGCCACTGTGGCAGCATCAGCTTTTCAAGAGAAGCCCAAATCAAAGTACCCCTAAAGAGGCAGAAGTCAATGAATCTAGCAGGTTCTATTACCATCTGAGCTAATTCAATAGTTTGTTGATCAGTATATGGGAATAAGTTTCTATATCTGACCCAAAGGCCAAATCACATGCTGCCCAGGGGATCTAGGGGGCTGCAAGATACTAACTGGGTATATGCAAGGTGGAGGTCAAGATCCTTGGGAAGAACAAATCATCCCAAAGAATTGGAAGGACTGGATGACTTAGTCTGAGTGCATTCTTCTACTGGATAGAAAATGCTAAGGGGCTTCACTATTTTCTCACACTGGAGCAGCCAGCGGGGATCTGAGGAAATTGGGGTGAACTGGTTGGTGGGCATTTAATGTTGTAGTTTTACTTTTACTTTGATAAAATTGATCAAAAAGCTATACCAAGCAGAAAGAAAAAGTTTTTCACTAATCTTAATTTATAGCAAGGTACATAAGGTTCACTTGAGTCAGAAGATCATAAAGGCTTAGTGTGGGTTATGCTGATTATGATAATCAAATTTGTGTATAACTTTATAACATAAAAATGCTTCATTATTAGATACTCTCTAGAATAAGCTTTTAAATACAGTAAAACCTGCCAAAACGGAACGCAATCGTTCTGATACCTTTTTCCGTTTTCTCGGGTTTCCGGTATATAGGACGCCCGGCTAAGGCAGGTTTCACTGTAATATTTTACAGACGAAAAACTCCGTTCCGAAGGTTTATTTTCGTTTGTCCAGGTTTCCGGTATATAGGGCGTCTAGCTTAGGTTTCACTGTTTCAAATTATCTTTAAAGGTTATATATCATTAATGTATACTTTTGAAGGTGAATAAAGCTGCCTAGACTTATAAAAATTATTTACAATTATTAATAGATACCGTAAATATACTAGCAATAAGTACAATGGATAACTAGAGTTTTTATATCACTTTATACTAAGATATAAACCTGCTTATATATTCACCAAATATTTAAAAAAGGTAAACCGTTAAATATGTTTATTTTGGCTAAACATTCTGCCATATTTTTTTGTTATATAATTATATTA
This sequence comes from Massospora cicadina, assembly GCA_022478985.1. Lineage (NCBI taxonomy): Eukaryota > Fungi > Entomophthoromycota > Entomophthoromycetes > Entomophthorales > Entomophthoraceae > Massospora > Massospora cicadina. The sequence continues at coordinate 26,329 of JAKSZP010004246.1, read as the reverse complement.
ATGCTTTAGTAGTTTGTATATATGATAATATATTAACTGCATATCCGACTTTAGCACTTGTATTTTGATTTCTAGATACTTATAATTATAAGAATAACTTTATACTAGGTTCACCAAGTTTATATATCCTTATACTAGGTTAAATAAAGAAAAAATTTACTTACAGCAAATGAATCACGGGTAAAAAGTTGACTATCGATTTACTTCTACATTAATAAGCTTCGTATATAAGCAGATAGTCCAGGACCTGAATAGAAGCTTTTATCGTTAAAACATCGTCAAATACTAACCAAGTAGTCTAGTATAAAATTAGATTGTTCGTTACTTTTTTGAGCCATAAGTGTGTCGTCGCATGTCTCGCACTCTCAAATTATAATTAGAAAGTTATTTACACGTTTTAAAAAACAATCTTGCATTAAAATAAACAAAAAACAAGCAATCTTATTCACTTCTAGTTTAGAATATAAAGCTATCAAAAAATTGATATAGTCAGCAACGGCGGCAGGCAGCACTTCAGCATAATATAAAAAGAAATTTTTAAAAACTATTGACTTGAACTTTTTATATTGGTGTGCTTGCTTTTTTACATAGTTAGTATCGCGAAAAGCAAATAAGCGCATAGCTTACATATAGGTAATTGTATGGTATATTTTTGGCCCATTGCATCTTTTTTTACCACTTCAGTCTGCAATATGCTAAGTAAAAATACTGCAATGGGCATAATGGCTATATTTATAAACTTTCAACAATTATATGCTTGATAAAAAAGCTAATAGGCTTGAGCAGTTTGCTGGTGCTTATCTTAAGAAAACTATCTTACAAAGTCACAAAGCATTTATTAGGCGGTTTCATGCTTTATTACAAACTCAAATTTTATATGATTCATACTTTTAGGATTTCTAATTCATAAAAATTAACGTTTGAGACTGAACTAAGGTTAGAACTGATTATCATCTAAACAAATTAGTTTCTTTAATAGATACTTAGAAAAGTAAGCTTGAGTGGCTTTTGGACATTATCTTGTTTGTAATAAGCTATATTCTGAATTTAAGCAATCAAGTTGCAAATTTTACGAGTTTAAAAATTTAGGTCTTATACGTAGTGACAGTCGACACTTGTCCTTTGGGAAACACAGTTATATCTGATATCTCAACGTGCTTTGGTCTTGATGCAACGAAAACGACGACTTCGGCTTGAAAGGGGCAGCATTTAGCAAAAACTTGTATAATATCACTCACCTATATCGTCACCAACTAAAGGTTTCTAGACATTATCAGCGGTTATTAAAAATAGAAAATCGTTAGACTATCACTTACAATTCCTTTGTAAACGTTGGCCGCCTTTTCTTTGTCACCGTAAAATCTCACAATAGAAAAGTCTGTTTCCACCATGCCTGTTACATATTTCCTCGTAGTAAGTACGCGAAAAATTGAGAAAAATTACCGGGATTGACTGCAGTCACCCTGACGGATGAGGAAGCCAACTCGTATCTAAGCGTGCGAGTAAGAGCATCAACCGCAAACTTAGTGGCACAATAAACACCGCCACCCGGATATACATCTTTTCCAGATATAGAACCAATATTGATTATATTAGCTCCCTGTACTCGGGATTTTAACAAAGGAAGAAATGCTTGGGTGCAATTTAACACGCCTTTAACATTAGTATCAATCATTTGATCGACTGCTTCATGGGAAACGTCTGAAATCTGATCTATCCCAAGAACCATCCCTGCGTTGTTTACAAGCACATCAATTCCTTTCCAACGCTCTTCGTCCGGAAGGGTGGAAAGGAGCGCTTGACAGGCGGGCCTGTCTCTTACATCAAGTTGACGAATTAAGACTTCAACTTGAGGATGTTCTTTCTTAATTTCTTCTTTTAAACTATTGAGTTTTTCTAAGCGACGAGCAGTTAAAATCTAAAACATAAGAATGACTGATTAATATGTTTATGGAAAATCTCGTTGGGTAATTTTATTAGCACAATTTAGCAAGAAATAATCGGTATTGAAAGCTTACTAGATGAGAACCCTCAGCGGCAAAAGCGCGAGCACAGCTAGCACCAATACCAGCCGATGCACCGGTAATTAGAACGACTTTATTAGCTAAGCGAGAAGCCATTTAACTTGTATTAAGTAACACTTGTAAAAGGTTCTTTCTCGGATACTATGAAAATATTGTCACAGTAATATACGTCACATACAGCTGTATCTGACATAGACCCCATGATTGCGTATCTAGCTAGTCTGAATATCCAAGTTTGTAATACCAAAGAACATAGATATTTATTTAAGGCAAGCCAATCAGGTGACAGCCACTGCTTAAAACCAATAAAATGGACGATTGACAAAACCATCGGACAGAACCTCAGTTGATGTAAGTTTTTTAATTGGTTTATGGCTTGATTTCGGTTATCTCCAAGATAAAAGGATTGTGGCTAGCTAGCTCTATCCTCCACCAATAAGAGTCTATAGCTGATACCCTCGTACGTGTGCGAAGGGCAGGATGCAAATCTGCATCTCCACCATAGTTTTTGGATACACTACCAACCAACTATACCACCTCCTGCCGAGAACTTATACCGGTTTAAAAATTGTCTTATTAAAAATTGGAGGATTATCAGGATTTGCAAAAATGCAGCTTTTGTGTACACAGTATGCCGTAGGATCAGTACCTTGGGTTTTTCCTCTATGGTAATATAGACCACCAAACCATTTTTATATAAATACCCAATTTTTATCAAAAGATATAAATTGTATTATTTTTGTATATTTACCTAGTTTAACTAGACTACACAGAAATTGTATAAACTCCAAGACACAATAAATAGTTTGGTGGTCCTGATCAAGTAAACAGTCAGTTCATGTCAGACCAGAGGATTTTATGGTAAAGAATTATAAGTGGCATATTATCTTGTAAAAGCAATAGTTGGGCCAGACACCGAGTTGGTAGCCCAAGCGATGGCAATCAAAACTAAGGTAAAGTTAATTAGTACAATAATGAGTGGGTAGCTTTGCTAATTTAATAACTACTGCACTACCCTTGCAGTTTTCGAGGGAGAGCAATAGAATATATTCCAAAATTTTAAGGCAGAAACTGTCTTATTAGTATAATCAGATTCTATAGTTTGATTTGTAGACCAAATAGAAAACATCAGCAACTAAAAACAGTTAGAGAAAAGGATTAAAAAAAACTTAAAGCCAATTCATCTAATAAAAATGGCTTGCTTTGATAGTATAGATAACTTTGTGATGAAATTATATAACTTGCTAATATACATCCAACAGATATCACTATAAGACTAATAAGGTCCTAAGGGGAATAGTTTACTAAAGTATACCTCAAAGGGTAGAGGGGGAGCATAAGAAGATCACACTAGTATCTTAGTAATAACAGGCAGAGAGTACAAATCCTTTAAATCAATAGTAACCATTATTCAATAATATATAAAGTTTGGAGAGGGACAATGACACTTTGAAGACCTAATAAAACTTTTTGTGCTAAGTTAAGTACTAATCAGTGTTAGCAGAAAAGAAGAATAAGTTTTTTTATTTTTTAGAAAATGGCTTTATTTCTACCTCTTCAGGGAAAATCAAATTCAACTAGGGTACCATCTTACCAGATTAACAAAATCTTTGCTAATCATACCTTTTTTCTTTGAACCTTTAGTTTGAAGTAGATTAGAATTATGAGGGATTAAACTAGATGATAAAAAGGGTTTGAGAGTCAAGTTCCAACAACACTCTTCTCAAGGTCTTTCCTCAGGGGAGCTTAAGTCCCAGAAAATGGTTGTATATCCAAATTACCATGGTATCAGTTGAAATGGAGGCAATGGAATATTATGGCCCATTTCAGGTGGACAGCAAGTAAGAATTAGACTGGCCTGCCAGCCCAGATGCCAGAGCATCTGAACAGTAAACCAGAATTCCCAAGGCACTGCTGTTGATATGATGAATATGGAACTAGAAAGGAGTTTCACCAGTACCTGCTGGTGAGCCAGAATTTTGTACAGGCATAAAATAAAATACCAGACAACCATGGCCGTTAACCCCAAGGGTTATGAGAGTGTTGGTGGAAAAGGTGGCTTAATTCTCAACCTATAAAAGCTAAATTTTGAGGAAGGTTTTTAATAGAAAATTTAAAGAAAAATTGACCAACAATTTTCTCAGTGCAATGTGACTGATTAAATAGTTGTCAATTTGGAGAGAAACCAAGCCAGGATTGGATCCTGCAATTTTGACCTAACCAGCAAATTGTTCAGGAATGGGTGGGTTAGTTCCCTGGGAACTGACATCAAAAAATTTGGCAGCAGGCTGAGTCACTGTCAGTTTGACCTCAAATATCTGAACCAAGGCTCAGCTACATTTCTGACAGTTGGCATGACAGCGTTTGGCCCAACAAGCGATGGGAATCCCCCAAGGCCACCCCATATAGGGGTGGGGCCATTTTGTTGGGAACGGGTTTGGGATGCCCAACCTGCCCGTGCTCAGTTGTGGGGCCATTCATTTGGTCAGTGGCATTGTGTCAGGCATAATGCCCAATTTGCCAGCAGGAAGCTTCAAAACCTTGTCGATGGTGTCTGATGCTATTACCTGCCCATTGGGGGTGATGCCTGATGGATTTGGGAGGAGGGAGATTTTCTCAATTGTCATGTTAACTGAACTGCAACCATCAGGCATTCCAGCTGATAGATCAGTCTTCATACCTTTTTGACCATTTGAAATCTGAGCATCAGGCTGATTGCTGCTCAAATTAGTTATAATCAATTTCATTTTGGCAATCTTGGTGTAGATTTTACTGATTCCTCATAGCAGTTCTGCTGAGGAGAGTGTAAGTACCTGAAGCAGGATCTGAAGTGGAAGGGTTGTTACCCAGCGCTCATCTACCATGCAAGAAAGGTTGCCCTGAGTAATGAGGGGTATGGCCATCCTCTTCGGTACCTTCTTGCTTGGGAATGGGAAAATGGCCCAATTGATGCCCAAAGGATGTTCCCCAGTGTTGAATGGTTGACTGGATCTAAATCGTCACTTATTATAAACCAAAGATATCCTAAGTGTATCTGAACTTGAATTTGTGGCCTAGCAATTTCACTTAATTATATTTGACTATGATGACATGGGCTCAAGGGCTTTGTTGATTAGGTCAAACTTAAATCTAACTTTTGTTTTAATAATTCAGGCACATGGGCTTTGTTGGTCTATGTCAAAATTAGTTTTTAATGTTGGTCAAGTTTTCATCAAATTAATTACTAATTAGTGATATGAATCACCTTGGTATGTGCTGCCAATTGTATGTGAAAGTGAATCAGTTCAGCTATTTATAAGATATGATGAAATGCCATCTCAAGGATGATGATGGTGTTTACTCTGACTCTGAGGCTGAGCATGATGCCCTGAGTCAAAGTATTTGTAGACGTCATTACAAACTTTTTATGTGGCCAAGGGTCACTGAAAAGTAAGGCATCATGGGTAAGATGCGGTTAACATTGAACCCTATAAATAACCCTTGCAATTACACTAATAAAGATATCCTTTAACTTTTGGATTAAGTTTCTAATTTATTTTATAACCTTTTTGTGTTATCACTTTATTTTATATTAAGGTCAATTTTCACTTGGGATCAGTAGGATCAGGGCAGTGGGCCATTGTCCAAGTGAAATGACCGGGTATACAATTGAAGTATTACCAAAAGATATATCATAAATTTAAAGCACCATCCTGTCTATTGTCCTCACACAATAGATGCTCAAAGCTGCAGTTTTCACCAAACAATGAACCAGCCATCAGGTGAAGCCCAAATCTTCAACACCCAGGACTTACACCCATGTCAATAAATTACCCAATAGTATCCATACCAGTTAATTGCCAACTTGCGATATTGGCTCATGGAGTGGTGATAAAAAATTAGTTACCTAGAAAATACTCTAGTAGAGAAGGTCATTTGACAATAGTTTGATGACCCTCCTTATAAATGTGGTGTCAGATTAATTTAAAAGCTATGACATGAAGTTGTATGATTTCATTTTTCATAAGTCTAAATGTAAGCTCCAAACTAATAGGAGTAGCCAATTAAATTATTTACTGAATGCTAGAAAGCAGAAAGGGATATACCATATAAGGCCTTAGAAAGAGACATTTTGATGGACTAATGATAGCTACACAATAGGCAAGCAGTGTGCTAGGGAGGTAGTTATTCCAATGAATGGGATCAGACACCACTAGTTTGCACAAGATAAGAATTAGAGTGTCTATGGCTCTCTCTACAGTTCCATTTGTTCTCTGGTGATAAGGAGTAGTGAAGAGATGCCTAATTGTCATAGTAGAAGTTAATATAAAATTTTAGAAAAACAGAGTTAGCCTCATTATTGAAGAATAGAACTCTAGGATAAACATGTCAAGTAAGCATCTTTTGATACATGAACAAAAAGTAGCCTTTGTGCTAGCTTTAAGCGTGAAAAAAAATCCTCAACCCATTTAGAAAAGTGGGCAATGACCAAGATAACATATTGGTGCCCAGATAGCTGGTGGCAAAGACCTAACAATATCAATGCTAACAGTGTCAAAAGTGGAGCTTAACTGAGTAGGCTCAATTTGGTATCATTTTTTGATATATCTTAAATCTAACAGATAACACAGGTTTCAAATACATCATAAACCATCTTAGCCATATTCTCTCAATGACACTTAGATTTTAAAAGTTCAAGAATTTAATTACCAGCTCCATGGCTAAGGTTGAGGTGAGCCTCCTTTATCACTTTGGTGAGGGCATATAGTCAAGTATAAGGCAAATAAAAAGTATGTACTTTCCAGGAAATCCAATTTTAATTGCCAGTTTCTTATACGATTAAATGGTTATTAGTCAGATTTAGCTCCAGTGTTTGTCCTTATGGAATATTCTTTCACTAGAATCTTTGCACTTTGAATTGATTAAAGCGTGACAATATAGAAAACAACATAATTATCTAATCAAACTACTTGATATTTATAGTCTTTGCAAGGGGGTGTTCTTAATGTGGGTATAACCACTGATGATTGGCAAAATTTCCCAATGTCTCAGATGAGCAAATCCTTTTAGCAAGGAGGGGAGGACCTATCACCACTCTTCATTGGGTTTCTGCATCAATTTGCCTTTTTATTACTTCAGGAAAATGATCAGATCTAGGATTTCATCAGACAGCATTTTAAGTTCAAAGAAATTTTTGTTTGGAGTTTGTTCTTTATCCAAAATGATTCACTCCTGGTTTTTTCTGACACTACTCCCCTTAAGATCTTGCTGATGTGAAAAAATAATTTTGTGTAAATCTTCTGTGGACCCAATTAATAAATATACTCATTTTAATAGAGGCCATAGAGTATTCTGGCAAAAGGGTTATTTATCACCTTATAGGGCCCATGTCATGGATGGGGCTCCCAAGGCCTAGCACACCACCAGCCCTACACCACTCGCCCCCATATGTGGCTGTACCAATTTCTATTGGTCCTGTCCAAATGGAGGGCCTTGCCGGGCACACCAGGCTGAGGTGCGGTGCACCAGCCTCTGTCACCTTGGGCCTCCGGGCAGAGGTGCCTCCCCATGACCTCTAACGCCTCAGGACCAATGGGCCAAGGTGCAGCCAACTGGCCTCTGTCACCTTGGGCCACTCTGGCTCTATACTAGCCAGGGCAGGACCACTCCAAAAGGATCCCAGTGCATCCACCCTCCTTCCCTGATGCACCGCCATCTGCTACCAAGAACTTGCTTCAAATAATTGAATTTAAAAAAACAATTTTCAGCAAAAAGCGGCCTTTATTGGAAGTGGACTTGCGGTTGGAAAAGAATTCCAAAGTGTGGGCCATCAGGGCTGACCTCACTTTGAAATCATTTCCAAAAAAGGCTAAATGAATTGTGTGTCATAAGGGGCGCAAAAGCCTCCAGAATTGGTGGCATCCAGGCAACTTGGCAGTGAAATGGGGGAACCTCCGAATGACAAAAAAGATGATTTATTTAAATTATTTTGCTATTGATCCAAATAGGAAAATCCTACTTGGAATAGCAGAATTTTAACTATTGACATACATGAATCCCATAATTCCCAACTTATGGGATTCATATACAATCGTCAATTGTAACAGCCCAGACCATGGAGCTTTTAATTTGTGGGCCCTTCCTTTAGGGCGGTGATGATAAAATATGACTGAGTCTTAAGTGCCACAGGTGGGTTTATGACAGTATGCTACAAAGAAATTGGGGAGTACAAGCCATGTCACTGATCACATAACTGACAACCTTGTTAAAACCCATCCTTGAACCTGTACGCCTTTTCTCAATTCCACAATGTATTCTCAAAGTATGACATCAGTGATGCTGCTTGCTAACAGCAGTATATGACACCAAGATAGTGTTAAGAACAAGGCTAACGCTTTCCCCAACTCACTTTTTAAGCGCATCTTCCAGATCAAGATTCTATATATATTTGTATTAAAAAATATTACACAAGCTAGCAAATAATTATTGAAAAAATTTAATTTCTTAGAAAATGAAACTAAATTCTCAATTATCATTTTTCATTTTTATAGCATTGCAAATCCCACTTAACCAGGTTCCTTTAACCTATGCTCTCAAATGACAACCAGATCATTTTTACACAAAAGCTCCATATCCCATTTAATCATTATCCAGATAATTCAGGACGTCATTGTTGCATTCCACTGGATCAGCCTTTGTTCCTTGTTTCTAAATTCTTGCTGACGACCTCATATCTGATCCACTCTTATGCTAGACCTAAATTATCAAACTTGACCTTCAAATTTGAGGCTAATCTAAGATTTTGTCAACTAGGCTGATGTGCATACCAGGCTGTGCCTGATCCATTAAATTATCCCTTGTATTGCAATTTTTTAGAAATTACAATAATCAGGCGCTACAAAGGCTACAAAATTATCAGTTTTGTGGCTCTAGAAAAAAATAGACAAAAGTACAACAAAGTTACTAGTTTCATTGCTATAATTAATTATAATTGGAAATACAGAATTTGGTATGACTAGACCAAAATTTAGCTATGCAAGACAAAATAAAGATACTTTATTAGTTAGAAATGAGGGATAAATATAGGGGTAGATTTAGTAGTTCTTCATGAGGATTTTTGGGCTGCATCTGAGGTAAGATCTTTCCTAATAGATGACCTATATTGCTGATTATTATTACTATACTTGTGAATGTCAGATCTGATAAGGTTCTTATTAGATGAGATTGACCTTCTTGTGTGATGTTTTTCCCTATTGGATAGCTTAGCATTATCCTTCAGAGGAGGCTGATAACTCCAAAGGGTTGATCATCAGTCTATATGAGAATTGGATATCTCCGATGGGGATTTTACAATCTCATTAGACCAAGATATCAATCTAAATCTTGAGTAACGTTGGTCATTGCAGTTGAATCCCAAAACCCCTGTGAAGCCATAATTCCCAGATTTTCTCTGGCAATGTACCTACTTCTCCAGCATCTGCCATGTCGCCTCCTCTACCAGATACCCCCTCCATTTTACCAAATACTTCTGCCAGACCCTCACCTATCACACATCTAGTATCCGCTTGACTTCATATACTTGACTATTCTCCTCCTAAGGGCTCAACGGTCCAGGCCGCTTTGGTCCTCTCCCTTGATACTCTTGAATTTGTGAGGCGTGGATCACCAGATGGGTCTTTGACTCTTCTGGGAGCTCCAGTTCAAATGCGACCTTATTAATAGCCCAAAATAATTTTATACAGCCCCAAAAATTTTGGATCAAGCTTTTAGATTTTCACCAGTGTGGCTTAGTTCTTGCCCTTCACCAACACTTAATTCCCAGAGCAAATAGCAGATCTGGCACTCTTTGTCAGTACACATAATGCTTCTACCGTGCCATGACATGTTCCAGAATTTCCTATAATTTCTTCCCGGTTTCAACCATCTTGTGGGTTAACTCATCCACCTCCTGGAACACTCCACCGCTTGATCCCCCATCCAACGCAGGATTAACCCATGGTGTTCAAAATGGGGTCATCCTTATCAATGACTGACAGTGGTTGTTATAAGCAAACTGGGCCAACCTGACCCACATGACCCAGTCATCCTGCCAGTCCAAAACTTAAATTTGAGGTATTGATTCAGTATTTGATTTACCCTCTTCATTTGTCCCTAAGATTGGGGATGATATGCCAAAACCCTACATGTGAGATTCTTTAAATACCCAAGCAAATTGAACCAGAATTTTGATACAAATTGGGAATCATGACTCAAACTATTTCTGCTGGGAGGCCATGCCAAAATTATTTCACATTTGAAAATTTTTGCTACAATCTTGGCTGAAAAATTGAAGGTGCATGGGAAAATTCAGAGTATTTAGTCAACTAATTGACAATGACCATAATCGCATCCTTCCCTTGGTTTTTTGGCAACCCTGTGATAAAGTCTACACTAACCAAACCCCATGAGTGGCTTGGAATTTAAAGTGGGACTAACTTGCCAGTAGGAGCCTTCATCAAAGGTTTTAATCTGGCGCAAACCAAGCGTTCTGCCACATATTCCATGGTATCATTCTGAAGACTGGGCCATGAATAATTCCATTGCACCAATTTGACTATCTTCTCGACTCCTGGATGGCCTGCCAATGGGTGGTCATGAGATGCTTGCAATACCTCCCATTAAAAAGATGGATTTGGGACACATGAGCGAATCTTGGTACAGTATTCCATGCCTTTTCCCAGACCTCAAATAGTGACCATGCTGCTGGCCTTCCACTATCTCAGCCCACAACTGATGACCAAATGCCAACTTCCTCTGTTTCCACTGGGTTTCTTCCTCTAATTCTCTCAACTCAATTCCAATATTCACAAATTGGTTTGACTGGAAAATGGTGATCATGTTGAACCCCTCCAACTTCATCTTCTTATAAGCCAACTTTGCATTGCAACTCATCCAATATGCTCAGGTGTTTCTCAACCCCATTTGGTACTCTACCTGAAATATATAGTACTAACTCCACATGACACTGGGCCTGGTCCTGGTTAATCTTCCTGGGCTCATGATAATATTCCAGCACTTGATGACCTGTCCAAATCACAAAAGAGTGCCGTGCATACAGCAGATGGTGCTGCCATTCCTGCAAAGCCAAGACTACTGCCAGTAATTCTTTGTCATATATTAATTGATTTGTTTCCTCTGGATACATCTTTTAGCTTAAGTAGCACAAATGGTGTTCCAGTATATCATCCCCTTTTATAGCAATACCACCCCCATAGAGTAATTTGATGCATTTTCTCAACCATGAAGGGTTTCTTGAGGTCCAGATGAGCTAGGACAGGCGCCAAAAGGAGCTTCCCTTTTAACAGATTGAACGCCCGCTCATCCACCTCTCCCCACATGAATGAAACTCTCACATCAGCCATGTAAGTGGCAGAGACATTTGCAACAGAATTTGATGAACCACTGGAGAGAATTCATCATCCCCAAAAAACTCTGTACTCCTGTTTAATCCATCAGGGCCATCCATGCATGAACTGCCTGCAGTTTTTCGGGGGATACCCCAAGCCCAATTCCAAAAATGACATTGTCCAAGAATGTTACCATTTTTTGTAAAATCACACTTTGATGACTTCAACTGCAAACCTACCTGGGCAAGTACTCCAAGAAACTCCCGCACATCAAGTAGATGCTCATCTTGGGAATGGAAAAATATTAGGGTGCCATCAATATATGCATACAGCAATGGCTTATCATCCCATTCTGCACTAGATCAATCATCTGTTGGAACACTGCCAGAGCATTTTGCAGCCCAAATGGCATTACCCAATACTGGAACATCCCTAAGTGGAATTTAAAAATTGTATACTTTTAATGTTCTGGTCTTTATAAAAACTTGATTAAAGCGTTTTTAAGTTCAAGCTTTGTAAATATGATACACCCCATGACCATTGGGAGGATATCCTCCATTAAGGGCATGGGATAATGGTCTGGCTCCATAACTGCGTTGAGTCATTGGAGTTCACACATGGCTGTAATTCTCCGCTTGCCTTAGGTACCAGTAATACTGGTGACACAACGGTTGATTTTAATAGCTCATTTAACTTCTCACTCAACATTAAACTTACATGCTCCCCCAATGCCGCTTTTGCTCGTTCATTCAGTGAGTAAACTGGTAATCCATGGGGAAGTTTGGACTCTTCCTTGAATTTAACAAAAAGTGAATGGTCCAAAGGGGAAAATGGAAAATCCTTTTTTTAACCCAAATTTCCCCACAAACTCATGGTATTCCGCTAGCTCTCCTCCGCCTGAATAACCCCAACGCTCATAGATTCATCCAACTAATGCTCACCCGCCATTAATCTCCATCTCATTGTGGTCCCATCCTTGGGTTCAAGGTAATGGTACAGAAGGGCAAGTCAATATAGGATCAAAATTTATGCCAATACTGCATCACTAACACCACCAGATAGGCCAAATTTCTATCACACAGAAATGCTCCCTGAACCTGAAAGCACTTTACTATACCCTACTTAGGGGCTTGCTCGTCATGAGGGTGCCCTCCGTGATACATCAGCATACACCACCTCCAGTACCTCTGAATTTAAAGTTTCAGATTCTCAGTCAATACAAGCTCAACGTAATTGTCTTCAACCCCTGTATCTACAAGGCAATTGCCTCTTCTGTTCTGACATCTGTATACAGCTCCACCAGTATAAATAAACACAAATAAAGCAAAAAGGATTATTTATTTTTGAATGAATTTTTAGATTGCAAATTTATGTGTGATGAATACTTGGGAACGTCCTCCTTCTCATGTCTGTGGCTCACCACTTTACATGAATCCTCCACATTACTTTGCCGCCTTTACCCTTGTACATTTCCAAAAGTTTTTGGGACTGTATACCAGCCCCCTGACTGGGTTGACCGCTCACTTGAGATTGACCTTTTCCTGGTGAAATGGAGCCCTCATGCTGGTCCTGAGCTAGTTCAATTATTTCTCAATCTGCAAAGCTAATGCGACCTCTTCCACCAGCATTACCTGCATCTTCTCTGCCAACGTGGCTGCCAGAAAATCTGCATGTGACCCTTGGTGGAACATTTGCAAGTATTGGGAATCCGCCTCTAGGCTGCTTTCACCATTGGACATAAAGTATGTGCATACTCCTCCACTGAACTAGTCACTGGATGACCATCAGGAGTGCTGACCATGCTTCAGTCTTCACCTCATCTGGGCAGACTGCATAGTCAATCAAATCTTCAAACTCCTCCATAGAACTTAGTAAGTGGCCTTGTTCTTTGATCAGCTCCTGCACCCATCCTGCCAAGTCTTCATGTAACACATACATGATCTGGGCTATCTGGAGCAATAATGGGTCTTCCTCCCTGTCACCTGTGCCAAATGTTCCTGGAACCAGACTCACACCTTTCACCTGGTTAATTTTGTCCAGCGCCCCAATGGACAGATCCACTTTACCATTGTTCGATTTTAGCATTACTGAAATATCTGTCACTTTGAGCGTCGCAGCCTCCCATAACCACCCAAGCTAGTGCAATAAAAAAGGCCAACAAGAATCCTACTATAACCACAGTCAATAAATGTTTGTACCACTACTCCCCTCCTGAGACCACAACCTCCTCATGAGGCCCCATAAGACAGAGAGCGAGGTATTTGAGTTTCATTTAATACACACAGGCAGGGTCGCGCCAGTATGCTAAAAGTAATTGGGAAGTACAAGAATGTCACCAACCACATAACTTCCAACCCGGCGGAAATCCATCTCTGAACCCACACGCTATTTCCCAATTTCACAACATATTCTCAAACTACATTACCAGTGATGCTGCTTGCTAACAACAGTATATGACTCCAAGATAGTGTTGAGAATGAGGCTAATTTTTGCCCCAGTTCAATTGTCAAGATCATCTTCCAGATCCAGTACTAAAAAAAAGATCATCTTCCAGATTGAGATTATATATATTGAATTGAGATAGTTATTTACACAAGCTAGCAATGGTTATTAAAATGATGTTAATTTCTTTTTAGAAAATGAAACTAGAATCTCAGTTATTGTTTTACATTTTTATAGTATTGCAAATCCCACTTGACAGGTTCTTTTAACCTAAGCTCTCAAATGACAACCAGATCATTGTACACAAAAGCTCGATATCCTATATATTCATATATAAATAATTCGTGACGCCAGTGGTGCATTCCGCCAGATCAGCCTTCATTTCCAAATTTCCAAATTATTACCAATGACCTTGTTTACAATCTGCTCCTCTGATGGGTTTATTTATCAGACTCAACCTTCAATTTTGGGGTGGAATCTGAAATTTCATCCACTAGGTTGATGTGCGGACCAGGCTGTGCCTGATCTGCCACACCATGAATTATTTGGGATTAAGTGATTTAGTAGAATTTGCTTGTTGCGTCTCCCTTTGGGTAAAAGTTTCAGGGGATCTCAATACTAAGGCTTGTAACCTGAATATTTCTCCATCTAGTCTTCTAATGGAAAATTAGATTATCCAGTAAGGAGGTCTCTAGTATAGGCTGAACATTAAAGGTAAAACATAATCCTGCCCTAACAAAGCTTTAAATGGAGACATCTGATGATTTGGTATAGCTTTCTTGATAATCCATCAGAGCTCCTGGAAGATACTCGTTTCAACTACCTGGGTTAGTTTAAGTCATCTTATGCAATATAAAAGTGAGAGTGCCATTCACTCTTTCTAGGGCACCATTGGTTGCAGGATTTCTGATAAAAGTAAAGGCTTGATAGGTTCCCATCAATGCATTGAGTTCAATCAAAACTTGATATATGAAGCTTGTTCCATTGTCAGATAGCAGAACTTTTAAGATATTATGCCTGGTATAGAAGTGCTTAAGCAGGAACAAGGCAGTAGCTTTTGTTGATGCAGAGACTACCAAGATAGCCACGACCCATTTTGTGAAATGGTTGACAGCTATGATGTAGCAATGTCCATATAGAGCTGTAGGTAGAGGTCCAATTACATCTATGCAGACAATGGCGAAGGGAGATGTTGGACAATGAATTGATGTTTAAAATTGGGCATAGTAGGCCTTTTTTTAGCACACAAAAAACATGAGTTAGGACATCACGGATGGAATTAATTATGCCATCCAGGTAGCATTGACCCTTGAGGCACTTCTAAGCGTAACAGTTCTCTTGACTGTCTCTGAAGTCTGAAAATGGGCTCAAAGTTAAAAATTAGTGAAGAGGTCAAAAAACAAAAAGATGGAAGAATTTAGACTACTTTATTGAGTTAGAAACTGTCAATATTTATAGGGCGTGTGGGGACATGGTGCCTAAGGAACTTCGTTCCCCATAAGATCAGAATCTTGTTGCCTTCCAGATCAACCGCCTGGTCAGTGCCATCATTGTACTGCGTTGTCATCATGACCGCAGCAGTGAGGCGGCACGTCTTGTGATTTGCGAAGTGGGGATGAGATTCATGAAGGCGTTTTCATTGATTCTCATATGCGTGATGTTTCCTGATTGAATCTAGTTTTGGCGCCTCCAGGGCAAGGTTCCATTCACGCTGGTTCAAGAATCAATCTGTTGAGGCTCTATTTGGAAGCAGGGATTTTAGATTGCTTGTCATTTTGAATCCTGACAACACTGATAGGTTTTTTCATGGCGCCAGGACCTACAGTCATATGGGCTTCCATAATGGTTGTAGTTTTGGAAATTGGATGGACATAGGAGAGCCAAGCAGAGCTCCTTTCTTAAAAAGTAGTCTATTATCAATTAAGGTTTGAGACATTATTTTTTAACTGCTCTTGAACCTCAGGCGCCCATTAATCTCATGCTTCAAGTTTCCCTAAAAGTTTGTATACCCAATTTACATCAAAGGTGTAAAAGGTTATTATTGGCCAATGCAATTTTACATTGGCATTTTGGTGTATAGCGCCATATTGATGAACAATTGAAGAGTCATACCTTTGTATATTGAGAGCCCACCGAGTGAGCTTGCCATCTAGGTCCCTCATCTGCTGTAACCATAAAAACGAAGCATGATCATTCACAATAGCAAAATGTTACTTTAGAGATAGGGCTCGAATTGTTTGATAGTAAAGTGTGCTTCTAAGCATTATCATTTCGAAAAACTATGATTCCGTTCTGCCTTAGTTAAAGGTTTAGTGTAGTAGCCACAAGGTGGTTGATTTAATTAGAATTGAAATGTGCTAGTATAGCTCCAACTGTGACATTACTAGCATCTTTGAATAAGAAAGGATTGTTGATCTCAGGATGAACCAAAATTGTAGCATGTATTAGGGCTTCTCTTAAGGAGATAAAAGTCTGAGTTGCGATTCTTCCCAGTGAAATGTAACTTTTTTGGATTTAGGTAGATGAGGGGTCAGCAAGATTTGCAAAATGAGGGATGAAATGTAAGTAGTAAATGACCATCCCCTTGAAGACTTTCACACCACTTTAGCTTTGGGGATGAGACATCGTTTGAATGATTTTAACTTTATTAGGTAATGGTGATAAGCCTTCATGGGTAACCATATATCTGAGGAACTCCATTTCACTCTGGAGGAAACTGCATTTGGCCAGTCTCAACCTGATAGGTGCGGCTCTTATTCAATAAAAAACCTCGTGAAGGTGCTTTAATTGCTCGTTGAAGGTTCAGTAGTATAATGTGACCTTGTTTAGGTAAACTAATATGAAGGTCATTTTAATCTCATAGCATACAAATCATGGCCCTCTGGAAGGTCACAGGGCGTTACACAACTCATAAGGCATTTGAGTAGTTTAAACAGGCCTTAGCTGAATATGAGCTCACAATTCTCACTGTCTTCTAAAACTAGTAATATCTTTCAGTGATCACTACCAAGATCTATGGCCAAAAAGAACTGATATTTAACTTAAAGGTGGAGAGAATCATCATTTCGAGGCAATGGATAGCTGTCTTTTAAAAATCACGTTCAGCTTTTGATAAGCCATTACAACGCAATTAATGCCATCCTTCTTGTAGATCAGTAGCATGGAAGAGGCCTAAGGAACTCTAGAATTAAAACAACTGTTGTATTCTGTCCTCTTAAAGGGCTTTAAGAGGACAGAATACAACAGTTGTTTTAATTCTAGAGTTACTTAGGCTTCTTCAATTTTAGATTTAAGATGCATTCAAGATTGGAAGAATTGGAAGTCTCCTGTATGCACTCAGTTTTGGACCCCTTTTTTAGCACTAGGTGGTCCTAACCTAAAGGGGGGATACACTGAGCTTAGTGTTAGACCCCTTTCATTATTCCATAATCGTCAAGACCTTTGGAAAAGATGTCAGCGTACTCATCAATTAGGGACTTGGATATTTGCTGTTGATCGCTGGTTAAGGTGTCATTAAACTTAACATATAATAATGTAATAGTTAAGGCCTCTTTAAGTCACAAATTGACTAATGATCCACAGGCAGAGACAAAGTTGACATGTGCTTATTAGTAAGGTACAAAGATATGCAACAGGGTGGTTACAAGTGTTTGTCAAAGGCTAATTGCAAGATTTGCCATTAGTACAGTGATGGTCCCCTGATATGCAGGGTCAAGTATGTTGGGGCAAGCCAAAGGTTCCCAAATCATTAAATTAGATTCCACATATATCTCAAAAAGATATGCAGAAGGTACAATTACTAGGATTCCCCTTCCACAAAAAACCTTGTGACTTGGGCATAGTTGACTTATTAATAGGAAAAATGATATTTCCCTATGAAGCAACCACAACTGTGGGAGTAAGAGAAACTTTAGGTCCCATCACTCAAAACTCCAGTTTTTACAGAGACTTATAATGTTCTAAAATGCACCTCTGAGGTTTCTTCTCCCCTTTCCCTTTAGAGAATCTATGATGATAGAATGCGGCATTTTAAGATGGAGAAATACATGTCCTTGAAGCTAATTTTAAGCAGCAAAATTGAACAGGAACTGAGCTTAAATAAGCAGGTCATAGGATTAATATAAAATACTATAACAGGGGCTAACCCTACTAAGGATCTAAACCATATAGGTAAGGACAAGTAAGCTCTGAAGGATCTAGTGCAGGCAGGACTGGAAGTCCCATATTAAAGAGTATGATCCCTAACAGGAGCAACCTTGATTTTCAGTTATAAATAACGAAATGACATTAGTGGGGGAGCCAGTGTCAATAACGGCCATGGATTTAACCTTGTGTACTTTTACCTCCACTTGGATAAATTCTAATCCAAAATGTTATATAGAATATATGTAATCTACAGCAGGACAAGAAGAGTAGCCTTTATTCCCAATAGGATTGTCAGGGATATCAAGGGCGTTATGAGCAGGTATAATGAAATATTTAGGAGTAATAGGATCAGATTATTGATGCGCATGTTCATTTTTTTAGCAATAGTGGTGCTCAACCCAAGAGGGGGGTCCTTCACACATCTATTTTTGCATTGTATTAAAAAATTAATATTGATATATTAAAACATTCCTAGCATAATGCCTTGGCATTGGCCTAAGAATCCAGATTTGAAGGGTTAGGGGGTCATAGTTATTTCTTTTTCTGGCGGGTGTTTCAGGTGGTGAACAAAGGCGGACAGAATGGGGGTTGGAGCGTTGGAGGATTGGAGCAGAATGAGATAGAGGTGCAAATTTTTCTCGTCAATGAGGCCAGAGGTGCGCATCGCCTTGATTTATTGAGTCAGTTGGTATTCAGTAAAAAAATAAGTCCAGGTATGCATGTAAAGGACTTGATTTGTTGGTGGGTTTGATAAATAGATTGGGGAGAAGCATAAAGAGATCACCACATCAGTGCATGCATGGCTCAAAGCAAAGGCTATCTCCTTGATTTCATACTTGCATCTTCTGGGAAATCTTCAGTAAAATTAGGGCAGGGATTACCCACGTAAATTGGCTCCATCGCCATATGGAAGGCTTGGCAGAGAAAGTAGTTGGTGGGGCAACGGCTGCTTCAACATCTTTTTATGCAAATATTATTAAATTGGATAACCATCTTGAAGATGGAAACAGCAGATGGGGTTCAAAATTGGGTGGGTGCGTGAAGAATTAATACAGGAAAAATTTAGGTTTGGCCCCATATATTTATTATTCATCGTCAATCCATTCAAGGATCTTAAATGTATTTGTTTCAGCCAGCGCTGGGCAGAAACTGTTGTTTGTGTGGCAAAAGTTGATTGGCTGTGCACAGCAGACCATGGCAATTCTGCTTGCACCTGAGAAGCAATCTTCTCAGGAAAAATTCTGCCAGTCAAGTTTAGGTTGTGCAGAGCAGTGAGGGCAGCACCTGCGCAGATAAAAATGGTGGAGGGAGGAACGATACCCATTTTAAAAAAGTTTGGCGAAGTAGTAGTGGAGCTGACGCCAGAGAGAGGTGCAGTGGAAATAGTTTCAACTAAAAGTGCAGGGCACTTGCACTTTTAATGAGTAAGTTTGAAGCACAATGGGCATATGGCGTGGCCATTTTTGATGCATTACCAGAAGGGATGATCAAGGGAGAATCTGATCATGGCGTGGGGGGTATTATGAGGTGGGTGTCACTGTGGTAGGGGTGGATGATTGCAAATGCGTGAGGCCCAGCGAGACAATTATCATCATTGGGAACCACAAGCTGCAAAGTAGTGTCAGCGCCGTAGGCAGCCAAGCCCTTAATAAGTTAATGATGGAGGCGTTCAGGATATAGGTGATAGGCAAGTCACTGAACTCGACCACCAATGTGACCTCATCTTCAAATGTATTCAGATGGTTGGGATGGGTGAATTTTTGTAAATTAGGCGTAGCTGTTCTGCCGCCATAGTGTGGGCTTCACAGGAGAAGCCCAGGTTGAAGCACCCTTGAAAGAGCGGAAATTTATAAAACTGGCAGGTTTATAAATCTCCGTGGCCATCTCAATTGTGGCAATGCTTACATAGGGAAAGAGGTTCCCATACTTGACCCAAAGACCAAAAATTTAGGTTGCGCCGAGGAGGCACCAGGGGGCTTTGAAGCACCACCTTGGATTGTGAGAGGTGGCGGGCTAGATCCCAAGGTGGGACTTAGAAACAGAGGTGTTTGGAGGTGGGGACTAGATGGGTCATCCTGGGCGCGTTTTGGTGGTGGCTAATAAACGCCAGAAGGTGGCGCTATGCTTCCCATATGAGGGCAGCAGAAATCAAATTGCATCAACATTGGCTTGTAGCAGCACAGGAAAAAAAGCAGTTGATCATAAAACATTTAATTAAACTTTAAAATTGATTAAACAAGCGATCAAAGAAAAAGAGAGCCACTGGGGCGCAGGTTCATCAGCATAGGGAGCCTTGCACCTTAGGATGACGCCTTTTTTTCTCCTCATCTGATTTCTTCTTCTGGCATTGGCTTTCATGGTGATGAAGGAAGCCATAATAAGAACAGGGAATTTTCTTAGATTTAAATATGGAATTTCAGCCTATAGCATGAATTTGAGTCTAAATTCTTTAGTCAAAGAGGTATAGCGATTATCAGGCTCAGGTAATTCCATAATTGCCTCCAAGATATCAAAGATAATCTTAAATTGCTTCTTATTGGCTGTGAAATGAAGCGCCAGAGTACCGTTAAAGGAGAAAGCGGAAATCACAACAGCAATTGCATCATCCAAAGTGATTTTATTGCAAGCAAATAAAGACTGCGCCTCAAAGTAGAAATGATTAGTAAATTTGATATATGATTTTCCTTTTTTCTGTTTTATACACATTAACGCCTGCTAGCAGTTTGGCATAGACAAATATCTCACAAAATCTTTATTGAGGGTGTCAAATTTTCTCCCAAAAAGTACATTTTATTATAGTAGGGATACATGATCATTAAAGCACCAACTGTTAAGGCAGACTTGGATGTGTTGCATCTTTTGCTGGTCTGTGGGTAAATCCAAAGCATTCTCATAGACAAAAAAGAAGGATATGATGCTATCTATTCCTGATAAATACTTCTTCTTAAAAGTAGGCTAAAAGATTTAATCAGCTTCGTTAGGTAATGAATAGCAGGGGTCAAAGGTCTTTTATTTAATATGTTTAGTATAAAAGGATCTGCTATGCAAAATTAGTTCATCTGCTATTTAGGATATGGAGATAGTCTTGTACTTTATGGCTTAAGTTCTCCACTTGATAAGTACTGGCTTTAGAGCTGAGAAGCTGTTGAAGCCGTTGATTATTAGCAGATTGATTGGTGAATAGTTGTAAAGACATTTGATGGTGGGATTATAAGCTTTAAATCTGCAAGGGTAGGCAGTCAATCTTGTCCTCCATGGCAACTTGATTAGCCTGACTTTGAACAGCTGCGTCAAAACCAGCTAATTGAAAAGAATTGAAATTATGTTTGAGACCAGTCTAGAAAGATTAAAGTCAAGATAGTTTCCTTTAACATTCATCCAACATCCTTGAACTACTCCCCATAATTGTCGCTCCAAACTAGAAATTTGGGCTTCATGATCCTCATCATGCATAGATGTAGGGCTAGGAACCTCAGAGCCTATAGAGACTTCTGGACATCTGGGACTTCTAGTGCCTTTGGGGATCTCAGCCCTTCTGGCCCTCGGGGCCCACAAGTGACAGTCAGTTCAGTAACAATACAATCATGGGCCACTTCGTTAAGCTGACAAATTAGCACAGTTAATTTTTTGATCTGAGCTTCTTAGAGCTGCTATTAATTTAACAAGCTAATTTGGTCGCCATTTGATCCATTTATGACTTTTTTGACATATTAACGTTAGTGAGATGCTGGGAGATCTTATCATGAATATATCCACCAATTTCAGGATCAAGCTGGATGAGACGACCTTAAAATTTGGAGATCTCTCATTAGTTGTCAACAATATATTAATGATCTTCCCAATTAAAGTTAGAGGCAGTAATATACAATTTAAAATCAGAGAGTGAATTTGGTGGCTCAGGTTAAATAATCGCTGATTCTTCATTTGATGAAACCCTAGCAATTAAATTGATGATGCTCTGGCCCAACTCTCTGGTTAACAAATAGCTGGAGATGAGCTTTGGTTTGAGTAACTCCCATGGCTGTGCTCGGAAGGATAGCCGTGGTGTACAGATGCATAAAAGTTATATTAACCTGTGTATGTTGAGTCTGATTTGATTGCCAACCAGGCTATAGAGTTCCATAGAGTAAGATTTTCATTATTTGAGCGACCTCAGCTGATTGCATTTGGCAGGTGGCTTCATCAGGGTCTAAAATGTCAAAGTCCATAGATACATAGAGTTGTAATGTTTTCAAGTTGTAATAGGTATATCTTGCTGACCAGAACGGACCTATCTTGTCACTTTCAATTCTTAGTTCCTTCTGAAGGATATTTGTTTCACTGGTATTATCAATTTTTGGGAAGGTAAAAATCGCCTAGTTTCCTTGAAAGGACCTGGAAGGAAACCATTTTTGGGAAATCTGATTATATTTACCATCTTTTTCGAAGGATAAACAATTATGAGTCAAATTAGCTCCAGCGTTCATCATAATGACATAGTCTTCACTAGGATCATTGCACTTTTGCATTAATTAAGGGCGCAAAAAATATAGAAAACAACATACCTTATTTAATCAAATGATTTGATATTAATAGTTCTTGCAGGGCATGTTATTGGCGTGGGTATCACCTCTCATGATTGGTAAGATCTTTCTAATGTCTTGGAGGATCCAGAGCCTTTGAGCGATGAGAGAAGTAACTATCGCCACTCTCCCATCCATTTTCTGCATCAATTTGACCCTTGATATCAGTTGGGACAATGGTCCAACCCATGGTTAATTGGCTGGATCTATAAAAGTTTGAAGGAGTTTTTGAGTGGAGTTTGATCTTTGTCTTGACTGACTCAATTCCATTTTTCTCTGACAATAAATTTTTTTATTAGGGTCTTGTTACCAACTTTGGTGTGTTGATCCATTCTTTAGAGTTATTTTTGGTTGAGCCATGGTCCTTGCACCAAAGATGAGGTTTTAAAATTAGTTTATTGTTAGCTTATCAGTTCTCTAAACTGTAAGCTGAAGTTCTAATGTGACTCAAAGCTGTAAAATTAGCAGAGCAGTTGATGAAGATAAAAAAATGAGGTAAATGGACTACTTTATTGGGTTAGAAAAGTTTGATATTTATAGGGCGATTGGGCATACAATGCCAATAAGACCTCCAGGGTTCCTCACAATTAGGACCTCCAAGTCCTTCCAGATCAAATACCTAGTTTATGCTCTCATTTTTCTACATTGATAATGTCTTCATGACCACATTAATTGGAGTTGTCCCTTTTGTGATTTGGGAAGCTGAGGGGCTAATCCAGAAGGCACCTCCAATGGTTCTCATGCGCATGACGATCCTTGATTAAATATCTCAACATCGCCCTCAGTGGCAGGTTCCAATCATGAGAGCTTGAGAGTTGGATTATTGAGGATTGACTTAAGTGCAGGGATATCAATTCATCTATTAACTCAACCCTAACAACGCCTCCCTCAAGATACTATCCAAAGGGAAAATATTGCAATATGAATTGGCCATAAACTTGATTAACCACTATCCCACGGTAACATTGGCAACAGAGTACATTAAATTCAACTAATGTATGATGTAGTAGGGCCCTAACCAAAGGACGTCAAGCTTTTTTTGACAACCTCCAGGTTGATGGTGATAGAAAATGACAAGGTCTCCAAACTAGAACGCTAACAAGGAGGGTCAGCTAACGTTAGATCAAAATGTCTTCTTGGTATTAGTGATAATAATTCACTGAGTAGCAAGGGCTTGAAGCTGGATACTTTCATCCACAAAGGCCCTCACCATTAGCTCTGAGTCTTCTGGTACGAGGAATCCAGCAGGGGTTGCACGCTACTTGGCAGCTAAAGAGAATACCCATATAAAGCTTCAAAAAAGAGACATCTTGATTATGTGATGGTGACTTATCCAATAATCTAGTAAGGCGTTGGGAAGAAAGTGGTTCCAGCGCATAATATTGGAGGCGGCCATCTTCTACAAGATAGAAACAAGAGTCCCATTAGCACGTTTTACCGCCCCTTTAGTTGATGGTTTTTACAGGGCGTTGGATCTTTGATTAGTACCAGAAAGAGAGGTTAGTTCTTGGACTAACCTTTGAGTTGAAGTTAAGCCTATTGTCTGAAAGTAAAGTTTGTAAACATACATGCTAAGTATATATAAATCAAATGATAAATAACAACATAGCCTTTGAAAAGCCAGCAAGAACGGAAATCACTTCACCCCATTCAGTCAAGTGGTCTATGGCTAATAGGACTTACCTGTGCCGATGTAAACCGGTGGGTAAAGGGCCTATTACATCAATGATGACAACATAAGTGGACTTACAGAGCCATAACTGAATATTGATACAAAGGGCTGGCCCATTATTGTGTGCAATAAGTCATACAGGCAACTAAAGCTTCTTAGATGGTCTCAACCATCCAATCCCAATAGCAGCATTTTTTAGTCATTTGTGTATCTACTTTACCACTCTGTGTCCCACATTTGAATGGCCTATAAGGATGACATCAGTTCTAAAGGCATATGAAAGGAAGCAACTTCCCTTAGACTTTCTAATATAGAATTCCTTCTTTAATTAGGTATCTTTTTTCATTTTCCATAATTTGTTTTGAAGCTCAGGGATTTCTAATTCTCATCTTTATTGATGTCCTATCAGATCTATATAGTCAATCCTCTTCAGGAGTTAAGGCGGCTAGCATTGGCATCCCTGAAAGACTTTTGTCATTTGATGGATTGTCCCACTCAATGAACAATGGAAAAATTAGAAATTCTGCAATCAAAATGTCCAGCTCACTAGTTGCCCACCAGTGTTATTACATGTTGTATACATTAGAGCGAGGCAGGGTCTGTGACAATGGTAAGTGGGTCCCATATAGTTATAACTGGAGATGTTTAATCAACAACAAAATAGCTAAGCACCTGCGTTTAGTGAAACTATAATTTCTATCAGCCTTACTCGAGGTTTTGCTGTAATAAGCCATTGTATGGTCGACTTAGTATTTGTAATGTTGCATTATATAACCCGATTGCCAAATCACTGGCATCAGTGAACAGCGGAATGGCTGGTCATAACACAAGTGAACTAGTAAGGTTTAGTACAAAGGGAAGTCCTCAGAATATTATGAAAGCCTGTTCTTGCTCAGGCCGCCATTCAAAGGGAGCATACTTCTGCAGGAGATAGGTGAGGGTTTTCCTAGACAAGAAAACAGAAGGATAATTGACAATAATAGTCCACCATGCCTAGGACTACTTTGGTATCCTGATGCTTTGGGGGAGCGATATCCTCTCAAAGACTGCAACTTTGTCTGGAATGGGTTGAATCCTATGCTTTTAGACATTATGACAGAGTTATTCCTTTTTGGATTGAAATAATAAGAACTTTAAGGGCTTAAACTAAATTGTGCCTTTTATAGACAATTATTACTTTCCAGAGAGGCTCTAAGCCATTAATAGTTAGAAATTAAGTACTTTCATTGAGTTAGACAAAAACATAGGATAGCAAATCTCCCAGTATCCCATCCATGACACATTGGAAGGTGGAGGGCGCATTGCAGAGGCCCTGGGCATCTGGGTTGGCTTTATAGTCCCTTGTTATCTATGAGCGCCCACTTGGTTTAATCTTTAGGTTCTAGGTCTACTTACCAATATCCTTTGGAAAGATTCATTGCAAGAAATATTAATCCTGGAAAAAAGTGGAGAGAGTCATTGTTATAGGTCAGAGGGTAGCTGTCCTTATAAGTCTTGGTGTAGGAAACCAGCTGAATTGTTGCTCGCTGGTGCTTCACGCCAGCTGGTTTCCACCAAAGTTTAATAAAATAAAGTTAATTATAAAGCGCTAATAAGAATTGGATTTTCATGATTCTATTAAAAGTGCAATAAAGGGAAAAATGATAACCATCGACCTCCAACCATAAAGTATTTAAAGTAATTTTGAGGGTCAAGGGGGAATTAAAAATATGTTCAAAATAACGTACATGAATCCAAAATTAGGAAATATAATGGAATAGTGTATCATAACTTGGGACCTAGCTTCAGGGAAGAGGAAGGAAGGAAGGGAAATTTGATTGGCTAAACATACCCATGAAGTAACGTTTTTATGAAATTGAGTCAATCACCACCTGAGAAATTTCCTGCACCTTGGGTGACCCCCACCAAGCCTATAAAAGGGGGGTCCCCACATAGGTGCGTTAGAGGTCTTTATTGGGGCTGAAGTAGAGCCATCCAATGATTGCCTCAATGTCCGTGGTGAGGTCAGAGTAATTTGACCAGTGGATTTTGCATTTGGTGCCTGTAGAGGTTTCAAACTCATGTTGCCCCAATTATTGGGGTTCCACCAAGAGTTGGCCAGGGACTTTTGGCAGAAAT